>JANHGB010054118.1:0-48964 GCA_026283785.1 Coracopsis vasa
TCCCCCCCTCTCCCCCCCGATCCCCTTTTTTTCCCATTCTTTCCCTTTTTCTGCTGTTTTGGTTTGGTTTGTTTGTTTTATTCCTTCAGCAGTATCACTGGCTTTAACTAAACAGAGGGAACATGAATGAATGAAAAAAGTGAAACCTTTTATTAAGGAGCACCTTGCTCTTGGTCCTGCCTGGTATAAGCAGGGATGTTAAATAGCTTGTGAATGAGATGGGAATGAGAGCAGGGGCTCTGAATATTTTGGGCAGAATATTATTCTGCCTTCAGGAGAAGAGAAAAGATCTTTTCTGCTCACTTCTTAATACTGGAGGCTATCAACACTGGCAAGAGATCTGAGGGGAGCAAAATAACACTGTTTGGAGGGCTATATAATACATGATACACTCTCCAGCTGCAATATATGGTCAGGCACTAAGCAGGAGCTGGTACAGCACTTTATCTGAGACATGCTAAGGTAGTGCCCGCGGAGCAGAAATATCCCTACTTCTCTGCTAGTCTGTGCCTAGAAATTCTCAGGCAGATATATTTAGGTTTGGGGTTAATCAAGTAATGTCTGAAAAATGCTTTGAAGGTGAAAAGTGTTACATGTCATCTGGCCAAATCATACTTGCTCCTGAGTCAGGCAAACCCCTCATCGATGCCAATAATAATTCTCTCTGAGGGAAGGCTGAGTAAGATCTACATTTGGCCCATTGTTATTAGGAGGCACTTTTTTGTTTCATTCATTTAAACCACACAGAGCAATCATAACATTAGAATAAGACATCGGGAATGAAAAGCAAGCTGAAACACTGTGAGAAGCCCGAGTTTCCACCAATGTTGGTAGACCCTTGCCAGTTCATGCCCGTGTGGGTCTTGCTGTGCAGTGAAAAGGCATTCCCAGTGTCACTGCCATGGCTTAACGTTGCCTGTGCATTCTGTAGCCACTCCGTTCTGTTCCTTACCTAGCAAGGGTGAAGTTGGCAAACTCCCTCCCGCTGGAACTTGGTAATGGAAAATGAGAACGCTACAGCTGATAGACTCTAACTTCTGAGGTTCTTTCCCTGCAGACTTTAACTTGTACAGATTTTCTTAGAACAGCTTCTGCTCTTTTAGTATTTACCCTCTTTCTTGTTTTCATTCTCTCTCTCTCACACCTTTGTCTTCTCAGGTGTGCTTACCTCCTACCCAGCAAATATTCGGCTTTCTCTATATTACCGTCAACCACTGTATTTTAGTAGAAAGGAGTAATTTATAAATATAAGCATTGTAAGGTCTCTGATTTCCATGAGATGACTACAGGCACATGGGCTGAGAGACAGGTAAGGAATTATAGTTAGGGTAAATGAAACACACAGAAGTAATTGAACAATCAACCAAAGTTTTACAAATGTTTTATATTGTGAGTTCTTTTCAATTAAGCTCTTTTATAAGTCTTTCACTGTTATAAGGCATCCACAGTACACCCTCATCTGTGTTTTACTGACCTCAGTTGCTATACTGTTATATACTGTTACACTTACGGGTCTGTCAGCATTATAAACCCTCCAGCCATTCTTATAAACACATCTTTGTAACACAAACCTCGCTATAATACAGCTAAATTTCTTGGATCTTGTGAACAGCCCAAAGTCTGTTGTAATTATATGAAGTCTGAAAGTCAGCTTGAAATAGAACTGAAAGTTTAATTGGACGAAAAAATAATTTCAGATGAAAATATGCAGTCATGATTAGATGTACTAACAGATGACATAATTAAAGGGGTTATTTATAGTTCTAATATAGCACCTATCCCAACAGTGTCTGATGAAAAGTAAGGGATAGGCATAAATCAATATAAAACACAGATAAGTATATTTGGGTTCTTGCTGTGGGGTATACATTGCTTGCCATATATAACAGGTACACTTATCACAGACAATCTCTATTACATACAGGTATAGCATATTTTACTTGCATGCCATGATGATGACAGATTTAACATTAAAGCAGAACTTTCTAAACCCCACTGTTTTCTAAAAGCGAGTCTGCTGATACCGCTGGTACCTACTGCATTTGTACTTAACACACATAGATATACAGGTACAAAAATACAGAGTGTTCCAATAAATAGAGAAATAGTGGTTCAGACTGTTTCTATAAAATCACCTGAGCTGCAAAGCTCTGTATATGCATTCATTCAATAGACCCCTAACAGCATGCACAGGAATTAAAAGTTTCAATTTTAAAAGAGAAAAAAAACTGATGTAAAGTTTTACCTCTCTAGTCCTGACTCTCAGAAGGAGACTGCTGTATTGTGCATTAAGAACTGCTGAAGTTCCTCTTTGTGGTATTTATAATGCGAAGCTTTATACTGTACTTCTCATGTGTACACTCACATATAATGTCTGTCAAAAGTAAGTGGGCCGGATCACTGTGCTGGATTGGTTAATCCTGTTACATCAGCAATTGACTGTTTTTCCTGTATGAGACATACTTCTGGTAATTATCTAATGGAAACTCCTAATTGTCTAGCATGACAAAATATCGTGGATTCAACTTGTAGTGGTGATCTCTGTATCCATTTAAAGAATAGAACTTAAAATCAGACTGAAAGCAAACACTATGAGTCAGGAAGACACACTCCAACTTGTTTTATTGCATAGCTAGATATAGATATTATTAGATGTAGATATCACTGATTTAGTTCAAATACAGTATTTGCCAGATACTTAATTGCTAGTTTGCAAATTGTTTTCTTCTTCTTTCATACTTAAGAATATACCAGATAATCTATTTGCAAATTTGGATTCGTTTCAACTTCAGAAAAATGCATTTGATTAAGAATCCTTTTGCTGTGGATGAATTCTGTTTTAAATCAATCTTTGTATAAATACGTCCTTCTGTTAACTTAGGGATCCCTTTAAAGCTCTTAAAAATGAATCATATTGCTCTTGTCCAAGTCTCCTGGCTTCTTGACGTGCGGATTGCATCACACTATTAAAAACTGTTTAGACGTCTAAAAATAAGTTACAATGAATGACAGGTCACATTTTTTGCAAGTGTGATATTAACACATGTGGAATAAAATAAAATGCAGTTTTCATTCCAGTTTACATTCATGAGGATCAGAAATCACTGTGCCAATTAGGCAGTACAAAAGTAATATATATAAGGTCAAAAGTAAATTCAAAATCCATCTCCTTTCTTGAACACACATAATAGCTGGCTTTATGTGGTACCGTTTATGACAAATGGCATGATCATGCAGTCTTTACTCATTCAAAACACCCACTGATTACCAGAAAATCCCCATCCTTCAGATTTTTTTTTTTGGCCTGAATCGTACTTATGATTGTATTTTTATGTCCTGTTGGTAATGTAAGTTTAATCTGTCTTGGAATATGGCTGATCTGGATCAGGGAAGGAAGATTTTAAATTGTCAATTTACAGTGATACTAGGGAGCCCTTATAGCAGTGTTGATTCCAACTGGTGTGTGTGTGTGTGTGCTGTATTCACATGACAGCTTTGGTAGAATGAGCAAAAAATCAGGAGTTAATGGGAAACATATGACCAGATAGGTTGTTTTGTTTCCCAGGTTTAATATGCATATAATAAGTTTCCAGGCTGTAACATGCTGTGGATTGAAGCCTCTTGAAACAGGTTTCAGTAGCTTTCCTGCAATCTGACTTTGGGGGTTCCAGTTTTTACAAAGAACAGCTTTTTTTTTCCCCTTATTTTTTTTCCCCCTTCAGGGACATTGAGAGACAAATAATGAGCATGCACATATCTAGTTATTTGCAGGGCTATATTTTTAATGGGGAGCCTAAACCCCAGTTTTGGCAAAGGACTTTTCCAGCAGGATGGAATTCTGTTTTTCTCAGGACCAGACTGAATTTGGTTTTAACTGGCACCCTGAAACTCTTTGAAATTAGTTACATACTGGTAGTGCAGTGACTGTTGTAATTTGGCAGCAGACATATGCTCAGCAAGAGATCTTGTATTGCACTGGTTTTACAGAGAGTGGAAAAATAGCCCTGAAAGTAACAGAGTTATCTTCTCCGTGGCCTTGGAGTCGTGTGGGGCTCCATCCACAGCGGCTGGGGTGACGGCATCACCCCCCTGCTGATGCAGAACCCAGCCGGTCCATAGCCTCTCCCACAGCGGCAGCGGGTCAGAGAATTCCCAGTGTGAAAGTGTGTGGTCTGTGACAGGAGAAGCCTACCTAGGGAAGCACAGCAAATGTACGTGATTTATAGTGCAGGATAACTTTTGAAAGCAGATTAGGAGAAGTGAAAAGCATTATTCATTTCAGAGCATGCTCCTTATTGCCTCGGGGAGTTTGTGTATAGCTTTACCAAAGGCCTAATGAAAGGTTTACTCAGTGACTAATTTTTTTTTTCACACCTATTTCTCTCTTTATAAATATTTTTCTCCCCACCCCTCCACTTCTTCTCATTTGGTTGAACACAGCAACACCTGCTGGCAGTGGTCCGGGAGTACTGCTGGAAAGACCCACTGATCTAACTCTTCAGACCAGCTGCCATTAAGCACTGCCAAGCCATATTAATGAGCTGCCTCTATTTTTACCCCTTCCTGCCAGAAAGGGCAATTGCTCTTGGGAAAGACTGTAGCTGGTTTTTTGTTGTTGGTTTGTTGGGTTTTTTTCTTTCTCTTTTTTTTTTTCTGTGGCAGCTTCAGAATCCAGATAATCCCTGTTCATTTTGCGAAGTTGTGATTTCTAACTTTGTTGATACCACTGATTGAGACCACATAAAGCATCGGGGTGATGCTGAGCCTGCCTTGCTGGCTCACAGGCATATTTTAGTTCTCTGCTGGATCAGAAATGATTAAAGAAATGGGAACAGAAGAGAGAGGTTATTATTCCAGCAACCTGTCTCTTTATTTCCTAATTGTGAATTTTATCTTACCATTAAAAAAAGATGGATCAATGCCACTTCATTATTCACCTAGTGGAGATTCTGTGATTTTTCTGGCTATTTTGGAATCCCAAATTGCAGACAACAGTATTTGTGCATCTCCATTCCTGCTTTGAAGAGCAGTCACCAGAAAACACATTGGCAGAGATTTCTGTGCAAATCAGCTGGAATCTCACTCTGTTGTACCTTATTTTACTGTAATAGCAAGAAAAGATATGCCAGAAACTTATATTTAGAAGTTTGATGTTTCTACTTTTATGTAAGCCGACCAATTAAGACCAGTCTTGCTGTTGCTGCTAGCTTTAATGCTTATGTGCTGTTTAAGAGGGGCCAGTGATTTCAATCATAATTAGTGAGCTGGTCAAAAAATAAAGTTCATCTGAGGATAAGACCTCGGTCTGGAGGGTTGGGTAAAGAATTGCTTTCAAGTTCTTGCCTTTTTTTTTTAACATTAATGGAAGACACTTTTTGCAAGGGGAGCAGGATAAGTATGAATGTTCTAAGAGAATCTTATATAAAAGTCAATCTGACTAACAGAAGGAAGTATGTTAATTTTCTTTCTAAACTATACCTATGTCTTCCCTCATGTCATTCATTGATCTTTTTTCTTGCCAACTCATGGAACAGTGAGCTGTTTCTTAAACAGAGTTATTTTTATGTGCATGTTATTTTTATGTGATGCCATTTTACACTTAAAAATAAAAACCAGGAGATATGAATACATAAGCCAGGTGACACAGATGATGGTATTAGTGCGATGTGATATGACACAGATGTCTTCTATAATCAGAGCTTGCTCAAAACTTTGCTTTTGGGGGAAAACTTATTTACAAAGTGGATTTTCTTGAATTTAGAGAGACTGTGGAGTGAAGTTATAACAGTAAAGGGTAGTCCAAAGAGCTGAAGTTCACACAGCTTGTTCACTTGACAGGTGATTTTTCAGTACATTACTAGAAAGGTGGGGTTTTTTTTTTCCCTGAGAAACAGCTCTGTAATGTGTAAAATGTCTTGAGTGATGCTGTCTTCAAAGATATTTCCAGAGGTTATGATTAGAGTCACATCAGTGATTTAAACCACACAGAGAGGCAGCCCCAGATGACAGATCCTATTTGGTTCCAAGTAGGGTGAAAAATTTATGGCTAAACTTGGAGCAGCATTTAACATCTATAAGTGAATTAAAGCTATTATTGAAAGGTAGATTCCACTAAATTAATTTACATGCTTTTGAAGACTTTGCCACACAAACTAATTCTGTTGTAATTGTACTTTGATCAGTGGAGTTTTATTAAGGATATTATTGGGCCAATTACAAAATAATGAGAAATGGTTTTATTTCTCTGACAAACCATGAATTCTCTGTTCTTTCTTTTACTACAGTTAGTCAAACACAGTACACACAACAGTTTAAGTACAGGCTCTTGTTATCTTTTAGCTTTTAAGGCCAATTCTCAATGCCACTGAAGTTAGCGCTGGCTCAGGGAGCAGAAGTCAGTTGAACCAAGCTTTGACTCTGAAGGTTAATATTAACCATTGGTGGTTGGGAAGAGGAACAAGAAATTGGGTCGAAGATAAAAGCTGTTCAGATGATTTTTCACTGATGTACTTCCCAAAGTAATATTGCCTGTGGATTTTAGAAAGATTTACAGCTCTGCTTGCAAGAGGAGGGCTGGATCCTGAGTTAATGTAAATTGAGGGAGCTCTCCTGGGTTATGTCAGTAGAAGATATTGTATTGTATTGTATGTTATTTTATTTTATTTTATTTTTAATTTAACTTCTATGTATTAATGTCTGTGTTTTGGTTTTTCTTTTTAAAAACAGATCCCAGCTTTCATATTGTAAGAAAAAGAAGAAAGATCCAATTTCATCTTGGTTTAGCTCCCTTGATGATGGGGATACATTTTGCCTGTTATGTTTTGATTAGTTTAAATCTGCTGATGTGTGGGAGGGAACTGAATGAAGCTCATAATCTTGCCACTTTTGTTGAGCTGAACTCAACAAGAAGTTACGCTGGCAAATCTTCCAAGGTAGTCATCATGCACAGGCCATTGGGAAAAGCTGTGGTGTCACACATGGACAGATATTCCCTCTCTGTGAGAGTGGCTAGCACAGAATTGGCATACTGAGGACATCAGCAAGTGCCTTTAATAGGGTATGTTGATCATGTGCATTGTTGCTGCTTTGCCTGTTGTGAATCCTCTGTGGAGCAAATCACTGTGGAAAAGTAAATATATCCTGCAGTGAAAATGGGGACGGGAAGCCTGATTGCTTACAACTATTAGATGGGGACCCAGGAAATCTGTATTCTCTGTCTCTGCTCTTGACTGCTGAAGACAAGTACCACAACTCCCCATCTGTAAAATGGAATCACGATCTGTTCTGAGATCTGTGTGTCAGAAATGACAAGAAAAGCCCATGCTGTTTCTTGGTTTCTCATGACCCTTTGGGATCTGAATGAAGGACGCCACAAGGGTGTGCAGGTGAGGGCACAGGCACCGTCTGAACTTGTCTGACATCAAGCCACATGTTGGTGCCCCCCAGTGCGTTCTGCTTTTCTTTGGCACCACCTTTCCTTGGTGACTTTCAGTCCTGCTTTCTGAGGCACCAGTGAGCTTCTAGGAGAAGCAGTTTCTAGCCCTGCATCACACAGGAGAACCTGCTGGGGCCCTCGCAGGAACAAGCTTGAATAAATATCTGTGTCTTCACTGAAAATCTCAATCCAGCATTTTTGCCATTAGCCACCCAATTCAGAAGTTCCTTAACTTGACATCGTGTCCAGTTAAAGCACATAATGTGTGGTGAGCAGCGCCATGCTGTATTCTTACTGTCAGCACTGGTTTTTATGTTGGTTATTCAAAATAATGTTCGGACTCATGACCAACACAGATACAGGTTACCTCTAAATATGGATTGGGGCTTAGTGATTATTTTCAGGGAAACACGGGAAATTACTGAGATCATTTCACATATGAGAATGTGAGGGAAGTAAAATAAAGTCATTTGTTAGTGTAATGGAGCTGCGCCCCTTCCCTCCACACACAGACTCACATTTTAACAAGCACTGGAGATGACCTTGAGTTTTCAGGTTCAAATGTGAACATACCTAAGTTTTGAGAATTTATCTCAGAATTTTCCTCTAATCTGGGGTTATAACGCTTGAGATTTGACTTGGTAGCACTGAGGTTAAACGTTTGGAACGGATACGGGATCCTCAAATCTGGGTTTAATTCACTAATCCACTTCCGTTAATTTTTCTCATGTGACTTCACATTTTATGGTGGAAATTTTATACTTGTAGTTCAGTGCAGGTGGGAAGTATAACACATAGACTGTTAAATACCTACTTGCCTGGTGTCTGCCTACAGACTACAATGCTCGTGAACAATAAGGTTTAAGCCTGTTTATCAGTGAGCACAAAATTGTACCTGCCAAGCTTAGTGGTCCAATAGAAGTGTTTTTAAAGTGAGTTTTATGACACCCAGTAACAGTTGGGGGAACAGAGGGTTGATAGACAGCAGTGATGGCCAGCTGCCTAAAATATCAGTTCTTCCTCAATAACTTTTGTGTGCCAACTATGAACTTATAAACAGTTATTTTCTTTATTCATTGTCTGCTTATTGGTGTCATGCCCTCATGGTGACTCCTGCTAAAAGGGGTGACATAAGGTAGCTCAGAATAAAGTTTTTGTGTGCAAACAGGGCTCATCTGTGTGTCTATGCACACATTTTTTAATTGCTCCTTTGAAGCTGCCCATTCAGGGACAGTAACCAAGCATCTCGGAAGTATAAAACCAACAAAGAAGTGTTCAGATGTTTCTCAGGAAGCAAATTCCTTTTTCTTTTCTTTTCTTTTTTTTTGGGGGGGGTGGGTGTGGGGTTTAATTCTGGTTCTTTTTTCTCCACCCTTAAACTGAATTTAGCTCATGTGATCAGAGCCAAATGACAGTTCTGAACAATAATGTAATCTGCTTGCTCACAGAAGAGGCGCAGCAGGGATGGCCATAGGACAGCCTTCCTCACCTGCGTTCTTGGGTTCACACAGGCTCGCTTATGCCCTTGGTCCAGCAAGTTCTTGGGATGCTCAGCAGAGCTGCCTGCTATAGTGTCTTGCTTTGAGTGGTAGCTGAACTGAAAGAAGTGAATCCTTTCATACAAATCAGCAAATAGCCAATCTGGAAGTGACATTCAGGGAAGTATTCCCAAAGGGTATCTGCAGCCTAGGGAGAGAGGGGTCTTGGAGGTATCATTCGGAGGTGTCCAAACTTATAAGTTTAATGAACAGTGACACTCAAAAAAGCCAAGATGTGTTGAGTGTTGTGAGGAAGAGTGTGAGAGCAAGACAGAGGGCACCATTTTGTCATGATATTAAGCACTAGAGCACCCAGAAGGTGGGTGTTGCGTACAGTTCTGGTCTCTGCATCTCAAGAAGGATGTAGTAGAGTTAGAGAAGAGCCACTAAAATGATTAAGGTTGTGGAGCAGCTGCTTTATAAGAAGAAATTGAAAGGCAGCTGGGAGAAACGAAGACTGTGAGAAGATGTGCTTGAGATTTAGGAATGGATTTAGAAAATCATGAAGATGGCAGATAAGGTGAATGCCAAACTGTTATCCACCAAATCCTGCAGTACTAGGGGGAACTCGTTGAAACTAGTAGGAGAAGATTTAAAACAGATACAGTGCTTACACAATGGAGACTGAGCTTCTGGGATTTGTTGCCACAGGAGGCTGTGGAGGCAGACAGTATCAGAAGACTCAGAAAGGTTCATAAAAAACTATCAGAGGGAATAGGCAGGGACGTATTCTTTAACATCCCTAATACAAAAATTGCGATGCTGGGGAGTTTGAAGGGATAGGCCTGCGGAAAGCGGCCAGGCTCACATTCTCTCTCCAAATAACATCTACTGTTGCCACTGTTGGGATGAGAAAATGGGGTTAGATGGACCACCAGCGGGACCGCAGGGAGTTTCTCATGTCCTTACGTGGTAGTGAGGCACTCCTATCTCTGTGCCGTGGAAAGAAGAAGAGAGCTCCTGAAGGTGATTCAGAGCGAGACCTAACTGTGTGTCTGCCCTGAATCATGCTCAGAAAAGCCTCTCTCTTGCCACCAATTTCAAAGGAAATCTACCCTAGACAAAAGTTAGTCTTGTGAATAACCACATTAGTCACAATTGACACAGGTTGGGTTTCAACTTCTGATCTAGAACTGCAAAAAGGATCATATATAAAAACTCAATCCAGACCCCTCACAGTCATTTTGCTGAGTGTTTTTAAGAGCAAAAACACTGTATCAGATTATTGGTTAACTCTGATCACAGGCAATTGGAAACATTTCCTCAGCCAGCAATGTTGAAGCAGTGCGTCAAGCTCTGGTTAAGATGAAAAGTTAAGAAAACATCTTTTGTATACGTTAAGACTGCTTTCTCATAGTCTCAAAGCTGAATCACTGGGAAAGACTGCCTCTGCTGTCTAGCTGCAAAGCTGTTTGGAATTGCTCAGGTATGGCCGGATGTCCTAACATTTATGGGAAGCCTGCTGCATGTCACCATCTGGAAGTGGAAACAGGCTGTGAGGCTGGAATTGCAGGACAAAATCTGACTCAGAAAGCAGGGAGAAAGTCAGGAGGTGATTCTTTTCTGTAAAGCTGCCCCAGTAGCTTCCTTTGAGCACTCCAACTCATAGAAATGAAGTAAATTCTTAAGTGACATTGGTACTTGATTACTTGATCTCTACATACAGTGAGCTATTTAGACATGCAAATATAGACATTTTTGGACATACATGACTGGAGTTACAGACGTTGGGAGACATTTTTAGGTCTTTGCTGGAAATCTGGTCACTCCAGAAAAAATAATACAAATTGTTCCCAAGCATGTTCTGAGATTCAAGAGTAGGCTAAAATAGAGTAAGAACTGCACAGAAACTGAACTTATCCTTTAAATGTGTTATATGAAGTTAAGTATAAGGGATAAAATAACTCGTCACTGATAGCAGGAATATTTGGTATTCAGAGAGTATGTAGATCTTTTCAGAAATCAACTGATTAATCACCACTATATCCTTGAAATAGGTATGTGTCCTTTCTAACTCAGAATATTCGAGGTGGGAGCTTGCTCGCAGTGCTTAATTCGCTGTCCAGGGCTAGCAAAGTTGTCTGTGGTCAGGATGGAAATGGGAACCTGCTATGGTTCCCAAGCTTTTCTGGCTACTTGCTCAAATACATTGCTACCTACTTATGAACTGTTAGACCATTCTAAGCTGCACAAAGCTGACAGCAGAAAATGTTTAGGATACGGTTAACTGGTCTGTGGTTGAACATTTCAGTATCTGTAGTACTCCTCAGCTCATCTTCTGGCTGACTTTCCAGATATTAGCACTGGGACCATTATTCACTGATTCAGTTTAGAAAATTCTTTTTGTTTCCCTCACAAGATGTCTTTGTGAAAATGAGAAGCACAGTGTTATTAGTGTTTGGACAAGTAAATGGTTAGCTTGCACACTCTATCTTTTTTTTAATTAGTGTTCAAAAAGGGCATTCAAATTGTTCCAGCTCAAAGAAGTTTTTAGTAATGTAATGTCAAACCTCTGCAGTTCCCATTTGGAACTGTTTTCTTAGTCCTTGTGGGACAGTGAAGTCGAAAGTAGTCTCATATGCCCTTTTTATTATCAGTGCAAATGCTGTCCACCTAACATGAAAAAGTTAACTTGATAGAAAGAGTCCAAAGTATCTGACCTTCTCTTGGGGCACCTCATAGTTATACTCAGGGCCACACAATGCAAGGGCTGTTACTCTACAGGGGTAAGAATTCAATTTACACTGGCAGTGCTTTCACAAGAGCATTTCAGTTCAGTTGGTAAATATTTCCAGGTGGCCAAGTCTAGTTTTAGGGAGGGCAAATTTGCAAAGGTTAAATAGCAAGCAGGATTGCTATAAGTCTCTATCAATTTGAAAGAAAGAAAATGTAATTAAACACAGCATTCTTCCAGAGATTAACCAGAGGCTCAGCATTCTATATGCTATGTCAAACTTTTCTGTGTTGTTGCTGTGAAAATCCATGCTCCAAAGTTGCAGAAGTTCCTTTTGCAAAGATATTCTGGAATTAGCAATGAAGAAAAAAGTTATTACAATACTAGCAGATGAGGCAGAAAATAAGGATTGTGCACCTTTATGTTGGAAAGGCAAGTGGGGTAGGTTTTGATCAGTTTTGAGTTTGCATGTGCATGCATTTAACAAATAGAGAAAGTCAAAAGGTTGCTGTAGGCCAACTGAAACATCTTGCAACTGTGAAAGGAAGTGGAAGAGTTAAAATGGTGGCTCCTATTCAAAAGTTCCACTAGAAGCATCCTTCCAGTTTCAAGGGCCCTTTGTGCCGTCAGATGCTGTTAGCCCCTTGTTAGTCATTGCTACAGAAAAAAAGTCCTCCACAACACACAACTAAGCCTGGTCAGTTTGCTCAGCTGCTGTTGATGTCACCCCTTGCCCACTAAGAGTAAGTTACTGTAATAATCCTTCCCTTTTATTAATCATAACTTTGTAGAAAGCAAGACCTGGGTGACATCACTGTTGAAGGAAGAGGACTGGCAAACTCATGCTCAGCTTTAGTCAGCTTTGCTATAACATCTCTTGCATGTCATATGAAAATAATTACCAGCTCTCACTTTCCATGTCTGACCAATCATCCCCTTTTTTCCACTTTATGAGGCCACAGGCCTTTGCCTATTTCAAACACCTGCTGAAGGTGTAATCTATTTAGAGATGAAAGAGAATATCTTTAACTGGAAGCTGGGGCATTCCAGGGGATCCTCATAGGATGAAGTCACCTGCCATAATAAAACATTAGCAGTATTTATTATAGTGAAAACATCATCTTCCATAGTATAACATGTTAAAGTACTTCAGATACAGGCTGTCATCATGCTCTGAATGTGAGTTCAGTATTGGCACATTCCACTATGTATTTTCTGCTCTGCTTTTGTTTTGGATAACAAAAAATATTTGCTTGTATCTATCTGCATAAAAAGGCAAATAAGCCAAATTCCAAGGGCGTTTTTTTAATTGTTGATTTTTTTGAAGGATATTTAATTAGTTATTTGCTAAGAAGCCAATGTCTTTCTAGTCTTGCTGACCTATTGCATAAGACCAAGGAAGAGACCTTGTCTTTTAACTCCATATTTCAGTAATATTGACGTCAAAAGATACCTTCTTAGTTCAAGAGAAGTGCAGTTGAGATGAGAAATTTAGACAATAAGTGAGGGTCATTTCATTAGAGGAAGTGACTTATTCACATCAGGGAGGACTTCAAGTTAGACAGCCTTCATCTCTTAAGGGCCTTCCTCTGCTTTGGCGGGGGGGGGGGGAGAGGGCTCCATATTGTCTGTTAAATGGGTACATTTCTTTTTGTACAGAATAGATTATTGAAGAGATTGGTCACAAATATGTACCTTTTTCTCTAAATATCTAATTTCTATTGCAATCAATAGCAAAACTCCCTTTTGATTTCAGCTAAACTGGAGTAAGTCTTGGGTTGTGCTTGCTACAGTCAGTAGTCATTTCTAGCTTTTCAGTTTTGTGGTCTTTAAATAATTGTGATGGTCTCTCTCCCTTTCCAAGTAGGCTGGGTAGTTCCTCAAGAAAACATCACAATATGATATAACTGCAGAATAATAGATTTAACATCTTATGATCCAACATCACCTCACCACAAGATAAAAGATGTAGAATTTCACTCACTCATACCTGCATTCCCATCTCTCCAATGTGACCAGGTGCTGATATTCACTCTTCATATGTCCACTCTTGATAACAAAGATCCTAAGGACCAGGTTCAGCAGCATAAAAAGTTCCTAAATTCTCATCAAAATAATTAGTTTAATCTGAATAAAACAGAGAATGTGATGGATTTCTTGGTAAATGACTTGTGTGAATAGCTTCCATTAGTAGTAGGCAAATGCACTTTAGTTCCAGTTTAAATTTAGCTAGTATCAGTATCCAGCTACTCTACACGGTCATGTGTTTGTATGCTAGTTAGAGATGCTTTTACTGTCTGATATCTTCTGTTACTGCAGGGATTTGGAAACTGTCATTAAAATTACATGTTAACATTCTCTTTGGAAGGTTAACTCTTTGAGCTTCATAAGTTTATCAACACTCTTCCCAGGTTAAGTCTTTCTTGCCTCTTTCCTGAAACCTGTCTGATTTTGTGCCCCTGATTCTAAACCTCGGTTTAGTTTTTGTTTAAGTGTAGTTTCACAGACTGAGGGAACAGCACTTTCTTACTCCTTTGCAAGACAATACCAAAAGCTTTGCTTATTTAATTTATTAAATAAATTACAGCTTCTGATTTTATTCCCCGGGGGTAAAATGCCACATCCTGTGAGTATGACGTGTATTCACTGTTCAAAGATGTATTGCATTTGTCTCTAGAGTACTAAGACACCTTCAATGCACTTAAGCAGAACATAATGAAATTGGGTCAGTATGTAAGAGAGGTCATCTATACACATCATTGTCAACTGGGCACTCTATGTAAGTGATCTACTATTAGTACTATTACTGTGGCACCAAATTTTCATTACCTTTAGTCACTGCCAGTAATGATTTCATATTATATGCCATGTTATGTATTCAAATTGCTATGCTAAGTAATACTGGAAGGTTTGGTGGAATTAAAATGAATTGCCCTATTCTATGCAGTTCTTCATGGATAGTTGTTTATCAACCAGCTGTTAGTTAGATACCAACTCCAAATTCTCATTGGTATTCCCTGAAACCAGATTGCTATTCTTCATAGTTTCACTCTATTTTTTTTTTTCACTGAAGGAATCCAGAATCAGTTATTTTGCCCTGTTCAGTGTCTAAGTGCTCAGTGTGCAATAACTATTCTCATCCTATGTACCTGTTTTAAATTCAGGAAAAGATAGTTAGACTTAACTGAATCTTTAAGAATCAGAGTGTGGCGAATCTAAGTTGAATTTTTTTCTAATAATCTGAATTTTCTCTTTATTTTATAAATATTAAAACCCAACAATTGGGTGAGAAGAGAGCAATGAAATCAACTCCTTTAAAATGGCTTGGAAAAATGCATTTGACTTGGGAATGGTTAACATAAATACATATGGTGAACAACATCTGTAGTTATTGCTAAACTAGGAAGTAATCCATTATAAAACATGTATGCGGTCTCCCATATTCTTTCTTACGGAAAAAATAGAGAACAGAAATATTTATCGTGCACATTTACCCTTCTTCTGTCATTATTGCTGACAGAAAAATTCCAAATAGAATTTGACCTCGTGTTGCTGGCCTTCCCTTTCTGCCTGATTTATAAACTAGTTGGGACAAGAAGTATTTTTATTTTGCAATTAACACTTATTGATCATGGAGTTTCATTAATACTTTTAGCTTCCTTTATCAATTATTTGCATTCCTCTGTGTCTAATTTATATTCATTGAAATAGCATTCTGTTCCAAGATTTCAGCAGAATCTGTGGCTTTAATAGGTACGAAGGGCTTCAGGGAAAAAAGAAAATCATATCACTGAAGAACACCTATAGAATAAGACAATCTAGAGAAATACACATTACTAAAGATAAGGACCACTTAACCTCATGTCAGCTGATCATGCTTAATCTTCCAGTCCCTTAGGTTAATCATAAGTTGCCACAATATTTAAATGTGATTATTTCTCAAGGCTGTTTCGTATTTAACATAATGTTATTTGTCATATATACCATTTTGCCTAATTTTGTACTCCAGCCTACCTTGAAATATGCTATAGCCTTTCAAAAGTACTTGTCCATGTCAAGATTGGACAGTGTTATTGGAAGAACGCAAGGAACTTGCACTGCTACTGTATGTAATGTACTTTGTTCTGTGCAGAAAGGGGATTTTGGTCTCCAGGCCGTTAATCTGGCACCTTTTATGAACATTAAATTCAAAGCCAAAAATATTTAGACTAGGAAATAAAGAATTCTGTATCCATTTCAAATCTCAAGGAAAATACAGGCAATCAGAAGTTAATTGCCCAGTTTAGAATTTGTCTGGAATTCTTTAACATGCTTATTCATATATGATTGCATGTACATACATGTATATACTTGAATAGATGAGTATGGGGGGTTTTTGTGTGTGAAGCCAAGTGCTTCACCAGCCAAAAGTTAGGAAGTAACAGAAAAGAGGTGAACTTCTCAGACATGTCTATGTGGGTTGTCCTATGGGTTGGGGGTGGCAAGACAATTTATGCTTATTAAGCACAGTTTCTTTGGCCTGTATATGCACCACAAAAGCCATATCTCATTCCCTCAGACCAAAGAGCAAGGGCAGAGTTAGTGCCCCAAAAGCAGACTTCCTAATGGTTGTGATAGTAGGGCAGAGCAGTAAGAAACGTTGCGTTATAGCATTCAAGTAGATAAGGCCCACTATTGATTTCTTAATTTCATTTAGTCATCTTATATAGTTACAGATGACTGAGACTGCCTTTTTCATATTAAGGTGTTCCAGGCAAGTATGACAGCCATCAGATGTATGGTATCTTGCTAAATGTTTTCTCATTACTTTTATTGTGAAAGCCCCCCTTCTCAAGGCCTTTGCATCATCTTTCAGTTTCAGCCTCTGACATTCATTGAAGAGTACTTTTTGAGGGAGTAGCCCTTGTGGACTGTCTTCTCCTGAGATTCTTCTTTGAAAACAGGTGTCTGCTCTTCTTGAAACTAGTCTCTTTCTGCACTAAAGTCAGAGATTGCACAGTAGGAAGGTCATGCCTCTTAGAGCTTGCAGGGTGATCCAGGCTGTTACAACTCATGGCACCTCAGGCAGAAAAGTGCACAGACCACTGGAAAGACTAAACACTTGTCACCATCCCTCTTGCCAATCAAGAAGGGGTCCAGGGACTTCTGAGTTTATCACAGACATTGATTCTATGCATGCCTGTCAGCATGGGTCTGTGAGATCCACCAGCTGTGGTCACATACCACATATTTCCATTTCAGTGGTTTTGTGCTCAGCGCCATCAAATGCAGCATGTTCAGTACTGTATAATAGATAGACAACTCCTCCAGCTGCTAAACTGACCATCTCAGTCCCCTCGCTTTCAGAGCAGAGTTCTCTAACTCTGGTGCATTTGCAATGCTTGCCAAACTGGGTATCATTCCTGACTGTCATCTTTGTTCTTGGATACTTCTTCTTTGTATCTATGATTTAAAGTTTTCTTTGATGCCAGCTTAGATTGCCAGTAATATAAATATCATTGTAACCATTATCTCTGTCCTTTTTAGCTGTCTTTCAACATTCGTTTTTGTTTTGGGGTGTTTTTTGTTTGTTGGTTTGTTTTTTTTTCTAGCAGTCCTTTGTTTTAGTCCTAACTATGCACAGATCCCATTTTCAACCATCATTGCATCATATTCTCCTGGAGTTCCTAAAGACTTTAATTAAAATGTCATATCTTCCAGACTTTGTTCCTGAGAAATCACTAGGAAAGAAGTTCTACTCATCATAGATGGAAAGATTTGGAAATACCGAAAGCTCTCCATACTCTGTTCTGGGACATGACTGATCTTTACAACACAATTCATCTTCAAGTTCCTAGTAATTTCTGTTGTAGCACCATACCAAATGCTTTACTGAAATACAAACTGTCTTACTTTTCTAGGAAATTTCTGTTAATATCAAAGAAAGATGTGGATGTTCTGGCACAAAGTACCTCTGATGAAACCCTGTCTGCTTTTTACCTGTTCATTTCTCACCTGCATGTCGCTGCCTGCTCTCAATTCTTCTTTCCTTTAAAGTACTCCTGAGATCAGGCAAACGCCCTTTTTTGCCTGGATCACGCTTCCCTCCGTTATCTCTGGATGCCATGTTCAAAATTTGCCAGTAATACAGTGCTCCCGCAGCTTGACAGCTTTACTAACAGATTGTTACCAGGCTTACTGTTTAACAGGCCAATTTAAAAAATAAAGTAAAAATGGGGTGTGAGTTACCTTGTGATTGGAGCTAAGCAGTTTCAGTTTGGTTTTTGCTTTGTATGTGCCCATTACAAATTCACATGTGCATTTGCTCTGTAACCTTGCCCTTTACACTCAACAGCATCTGAGGCAACATACACAGTTCATTTTTGGAGCTGTGTCTTGAGTCCAATCCCACCCTTTCTGCACAACAATAATTCTTGTTATTTTATTATTTGTATTGAACAAAGGACCTTTTGCTATTTGCTTTAAGAAAAGTCAGGAAATCCATGAAGTTTGTGTGATTCAATGTAACTCAATGCAACTCAATGCAGTAAATGGCAATTTTGGCTCTTCTTAGCCTCCAAACTGCAGTCTCATTCATGCACACTTAGTTCCTTTTCTATAAACGTGTCTCTATATAATCCTAGTTTTCTCATGGTATCTTTGTCCACTCAGTTAGGTCTGGAGCCTTTGTCAGTTGTCTTTTATGGAATACAGGTCCATGGTTAAAGAAAAGTAAATTTTGTGTCTATTAAAGTCCTCAGGATTGGCAGGGAAGGACAAGGCGTGAAAGCTCTCAGAATTTTTTAAGACTTCTCAAGCTGCAACAGAATAAAAATCAAACTGAAAGTTCAAAAAAATGAAGCTGTGGATAAAACAGTCACTTTGTGGCATTTTCTACTTCAACAATTTATTTTTTTTCCCTAAATGTTCACACTATTATTATTTGACAATGTCATTTGAAAAGTCTTCCAAACCCCATTTGTCAATTTTTGAATGATTGGCACTCCTACTAGGACAGAAATTGCAGGTACTTTTCTCATCTTTGTTTCCCAGTAAAGATATTCAGGAAAACTGCCCTTTTCTACTAAGCTTCAGTTTAGACAAATCAACATTCTTGTCTGGAAAAAACTTGCATATGATCAAAAATTTTCCATCCAAATAATTTCATCTCAGTTTTATTCTCCAGAGCTGCATTATAATGCAGTGTCATATTAAGCCTCTACCTTCTGTCACTTGGCTGTCCCTCTTCTTTGACAAGATGCAAGTTCATTATATGCTGTAGTATTCTGACTCTGAGGACTTAATCACACAAGCTGAGGTATAAAAAAGTGTAGCATTTTTTCTTCCAGCAATCTCCCTATTCTGTATTGTATTCAGTTAAAGTGATATGGATTATTTTATATATTTTTTATATATTTTTATATATTTTATAATTTTATAATATTATGATATTTCATCAGCATTAGATGAAAGGTATTTGTGTGAATGGAGGAGGCTGATGAAGACAGGGTTCTTTCTCTTGCCAGAACATGCACCAGTATGTCAGAAGCTGAAAGGATTAATACTAGGATAGAGATAATGTCTTCGGGAAATAAGCAAGGCCAGATTTCTGGCCAGATGCAGTCACTAAGGTTCCCAGCTTAAAGGCACTTTCTACAAATGACCCTCTTCAGTCTTTGACCAGTTCTTACTTGACAGTCTCATCCCGCTGATCTAACTTTCCATCACAGCTCTTACCTACATGGCATCCTTCCCAAAGCCTTTCTGCACAGCAAAGGTGCGATGTTTAGAAGTTGTCACCCTTCACTTCTGAGCTAATGGCACCCAACTACTGGGAAAAAGATCGTACTGTCAGTGAAGCTCATAATGCTGTCTCATTTGTGATGGTAGAAGGATCAGGTGGCTTCAAAACTGTTTGGATAACTTCCACAAGTCTGAATGGTTTTCTAACACTTGTCTGCTTAGTTTCACCTTTTCCTCTGTAGACAAAAAGGTATGTGTACCTCAGTGAAGTCTAAAATGTGTCCGTTCTTTGTATATTCCATAGGTAGTGATGAACACAGTGCAGAAGTTCTTGCCTAGTGTGGAATCAACATGCCTTACTGGTTGTGAACTGAGTGTGTTGTGCAGTATACAAGGTTCTTTCCAGACCTTCTCAATGGAAGCTGGAAGTCTCCTGAGAACAGCAGCTTAGCAGATAGAGTGCCCTCCTTTTTACTGTTGTTCAACTCCTAAATAAAATTCATTTATAGCTCTTGTTTCTTTCCAAGTAATTTGTATCTTGAAACCTAAGACCGCTAACTCATAATTTGCACATTTCTGGTCAGGAAAGTCTTGAATATGAACTCTCACAGAGGCTGAATTATCTCTAGCCTCTTGAGAAACAGCCCCCCAGGTCATGGTTGAGGTCATTATTAGAGTGTTTTCTAAAGGCTTGTTGGTATTCGGAGCTTATTGTTTGCTTGTTCTCGGGGAATTTAACCCTGCAAACTGCTGAGCACTTCTGATAGATACTGAGCACCATCAACTTTTCATTTGGATTAAGATAAAATTGAGGACACTACTCAATCTGTCTTGAAAATATTTAGTATTTTGTAAGATTGAAACCTGATCACTTTTTTTTTTCTCCCTCTTTACAGTCCCTGAAGAATCTTGACTTTAATTACAAAAATTCTGCTGAAGTTCAGGCAGAATGAACTCTAGTATATGCCAATGGTATTTAAAACTGTCCGTCAATGGAGTATGAATTGCTGAATCTGGGGTTTTAATAGCTTTTTCTAGATCAGTACAACAATATTATTTAAATCACATGTAATGTAAACGTAATTAAAATTTACTTCTAATGCAAGACAGTGCATGCAGAAATTGTTGGATATCTCTCCTGTACTTAGAGGGGAAAAAAAAAGACATTGGGCTTAGGAGGTCTTTTTAAAGTCTAGTGAGGGCTTAACATTTCTCTATACACTCCTTGAAATCAGAGATAACCAAATGATGAGATAAGTGGATAGCTCTTTTTTTTGTTGTTTTTAATTCAGTGAAGGCCTCCCAGTGCATATTCCTGTTGGAGTTGATGAATAGCTCCTTTGGGATACTGTAAGCTCCACTCAGTGTATTTATGGAATACCTTCCATTTACACAGACCACATTTTTCTTGATCAGCCCATAAGGATCAGGGGAGAGAAAAAGAAGTAGTAGGCTTTTTTTTTAACTTTTTCACTTCTAGACAGTTGTTTTATGCTCTGTTTTATGATTGTGGCAAAACTGAAGCTGCTGGGATTCAGCTTGGCCTTAACCCTGAAAGATAACAACCTCCCAAGCCCTAAAGCCATCCAGTTAAAGGGTCCATTAGCCATTACTTTTCGTTTTCAGATGAAACAGTCACACTGTGTAAAGAAGACTTACTGGGAATTAATAGAAAGAAAAGCCTTCTTTCAGGCCAGCCCAAAAAACAGCAGCACAAATGTTGATGCACTTTTTCAGCTATACCTCTAAGGTGGACCCAAATGCTTCTCATATTTTCTTTACAAGGCCACCGGCAGCAGATCAATGCACTCACTGCAATGACATCCTTTAATCTTTGTAGTACATACTGAAGTTGTGCGAGTTGACCTAGGGTTGCACTTCTCCTGCATGGGCTTCTCTAGCTTTTCATACCTGCTTGATGGCTGAAATACGGTGGCTGTATTGATGAGAGGGGAGAATTACAAGGAGATGAATTATAGGTAGTAACACATGATTCCATAATGAACTCCTCTCCTGTAAGCAGTGGGAGGTGAATCTCATTCACGCATTCCAAGCTAAACGGATTGCAAGTTTTGAGGTAAAGAAGAAATCTTCATGTGGGTCACGGTAGTGGACACTGGGATTTTTTGTTTGTTTTGCCTTCTTGGAGCAAAACTCATTCTTTAAGTCTTAAAATCATTGTACCCTAAAATGATGGTTGCCCCCAGTACTCAGATGCTGATGATGCTTGATGCTGTGTTCCTTCTATGGCACATTACAGTTCTGGATGCTCATTATTATTCATCACCATTCTTAATGGTGTTACATAGGAACTGTTTCATGGCCTGTGACATGTGGAGTAGATGTTCTATGCACTGTTTGCAATTAAACATCTAATTCATAGTAGCCTGCAGTGCAAGGAACGGCTCACAGATGGTTCCAGATGGTCCTTTCCAGTTCTGTGTTCTTACATTTTTATTACAGTGGAAGGGTAGCAGCACCAAAAGGTAACTGGCAATCTCTGTAACTTCTCTGCTGTAGAATTACAATGCTTTTTGATCTCCATTTCCTTTGAAAGAAGGACAAATGTTACTAGAAATCAAATGCAAAAATGAAGATTGAAAAACAAGGTTAAAAGAAATAGTATGAGAAATTATTTTGCTGTAGTTGGTGAGAAGGTTCTCACTGCTGTATATATATAATTTTGCTTTGAATACCAATGCTTTGCTCCAACTACCAAACCAAGAGCTCACCAAATGTTTTCATTCTTCAAACAGCATGTAAGATTAACGTATTGCTTCTTCTCTGGCACTGGTAGATTTAAATTGCATTACAGGGAAGTGTCAGCATCTTCCAAAACTGTACAGATGTGTGTCTATATCTGTCTTTATCTGTACCTATACCTTGCTAATAACTTGCATACGAAATGCTCCATATCTTGCAAAACAGACATATGACACTTTAGCTGCTGCGTAAACACTCCACACTGATGTTCCCACATGCTTTACGTAACATACACGCATGCTCTGATGCAGAGGAATGAAGCAACCTGGTAGGGAGAACCCTCAAGACCAAAGCGGGGCACTGAAATGCAGAAGTGGGAGAACAGATCTGTGGCAGGAAAGGTCCCAGACCTCCTCTGCAGCAAGTAACTGGTGCACAACACCACAGTAATCCATTAGCTGAGTGTACAGCTTGTCCATGTCTGACAGGCACACACAAAATATATCCTAGTTAGCAAGGCCAGGGTAGTACTGAAGAGCTCACTTTCCATGAACTGCATAACATTGAGTTTCATGCTCCTTTAGTCATTAGTTACAGGGATAAGGATCCAATTAAGCCCATCTATGTTTGGAAGCTCCCACTTTGGGAAGTTTTTATGTCTATGTTTCTGGGACTGCGTCTATAGTTGTGACTCTTTGTATTAGATTTGGGGCTGAACAAAACTCTAAATCCAGAATTAGGGGGACACAGGGTGGAATTTTGTAGCTCAGGCCCATCTCTGCTGTAAGAGGTTGTACAGCTGTGGATGGATGGTGATGCTTATTGGTGTCCACACAAGCGATGGTGTACCTAAGATTTTGAAACAAGAGAGATGAGGTGGCAATAGGACCAGTCTTGTGCTTCTGCTGCATCAGAATTTCCTTTTGATTTAAAGGCTCTACTAGTGTCACTCCAGCATATTTCAAAATGAGAATGTCCTGTGTGCCAGCACTTAGAAGGAAAATCTCTAACCAGGGGGTTAAAAGCCAGCCAACCTTGTAATTTACCTGTTTCAACTACACCAGCATCTCAGAGCTGAGAAAGAGAGGGTAAATCATGAGACAGTTTACTCCCGCAATGTATGGCAAATGAGGGGCTGTAGTAGTACTTTCAAGACTAACTGATTTTTCTCTGCAGAGTGAATATTCTCGACCAAATCAATGCCCCAGGCCTGTTCCTCAAGGCATTTTAGAAAAGGTAAATTTGACCTGCTAATGTATAAGCTCATTTTCAGTGTTTCAGCCTGCAGGAGGATTCAGCTGGAGATAAAAAATCATAATTTTTTCTCAATTTGAATAAGTAATGGGGAAAGAAGCTTTAATCTCACATCTTTTTTCTGTCATGGATTTCATACATTGGATTTTTTTGTTTTCTCCTCAGTCTGTCGAGGTCTCAAAAGTGACCTTGACAAGTGATTTCTCTCACTTCTTCTGAGTGTGAATAATCCCAGTTATTTCTGTGTTGATGGTTTGTTTCTATTGTGGATTTCCTTGAGCCTAAGAAACTTGAAATGGCAGCTTTTATCTTAAAATGTTTAAACTTGATTGAGTCACAATAAGGCTGTAGCTGTCTGGATATGTAGATACATATCTGTTCTTGGCACCTATATTGCATTCGCTGATGCAGTCCTCAAGCATCCTGCAATCCTAGCAGGGTTTTACTCCCACTGCCCCTGCCAGGCAGGGAAGTACTAGCTGTATTTGCAGACAGGAAGCCAAAGTGTGGCACAGAGTGAGTGGCCTGCCCAGGAACTCCTGCTAAGTCCAAGTGCACAGCAGTACCCACTAGGTCAAGCTACCCACTCATCATACTATCAGAGCAGTTGCAGGAACAAAGTAAAAGCCACCTTGTTTATTATAAGTTAATACACCTTTGAGTTAAATTTGGCCCCTTATAAAACTGATAATAGTTTTAAAATAAGTTGAAGTGTGGAAAATGTTGTTCTTAAAAGTACATCTGTACAATCAAATCAGTTTGATAGCTAAGACCAAGTTCTCTTATTGAGCTGTAATAAAAACAGGCTGACTAAGCCTCAGGGGCTTCAATAAACCAATTCAGGATTTATGGTGGTGGAACTTAAAGGAGGGAGTGAGTGTGCCAGCAGATGTACACCAGTAAGTAGCTGCAATGACAAAAAGTGACAATCCTTTGCCTGCTGTCATTGAGAGAAACTTATTTCAAATGAAACATTTTACTAATTGGCCCATCAGTGAATGCCATATTTTCCTACAGGATGGATATACACCATCAATTAATTTGTTGATGTTCATATGTACGGTGAATCCAGGAGTGTAACCCCTATATAATGTAACCCATCCTACCTCCTGTTTGCAGAGTTTGCAAAAGGAATGTTAACAGGATAGTGCAGGGAGGAAGGCAGTGATTTGCTGGGGCTATCAGCTGACAGGTTCTGTTATAGCTGAAACTTCCCTAGTCCTTGTGTTATCTGGTTAAAATTTACTTACCCACCTATACCTTTTGCTTCTGTGGTGTGAAATGGGAATAAGGATGTTTTATCTGTATTTACCCAGCACCGAGAATCATGAAACCATTTGGTTTGGAAGAGACTTTTGGGGGTCACTGCCCAATCTCCTTTTGAGGTTGGCTTCATGGTTCGACCAGGTGGCCTAAGGATGTCACCACTTCTGGCTGGTGATACATCACGCATCAGGTCATAGGTTAGGGGAGGGAGCCCCTGGTGCAGGCATTTGAGGGGTGCTTCTGGCATCCTGGACACCATAGGAGGCCGGGGCTTTACCCTGCAGGTGGGATGTGTGCTCTGTACTCCAAAAGCCCTTTGGCTGTCTCCTCGCTGTGCAGGGGACAGGAGCCAGCACACCGTTATTCCTGCAGGAGCAGCTGTGGCTTCCCACTGTGTCCATCCCCTGCACACGGGGAAAAGGGAAACTCACAGGGACAAACCAGGGTGTGAAGCAGCCTTATTGCTCCCCTGCCTGCGCCACGTTCTTCGGTTCCTGCCTTGGGGAAGACAGACGTTTCCCTTTGGCAAAGACCGTGGCCTGCACGGTGAGCACAGGGAAGCAGGAGGGGAAGCTTCTGCAAGCGAGCAGCATCCTCCGCGATGCACCGCGCCTGCAACCTCCGCCCCGAGCACCCCTCTGCGGCCCGCGCCCGCTCCGGCCCCGCCGCCAGCCGTAATTAGCCCGAGTGCTCATTCAGGCAGCTACCGCGCTTGGTTGGTGTCCGAGCGCCCTCTACTGGCGCGGACCGCCGGTTTGGGCTGAGGGGGGGAACCCGCGGTGGGAGAGCAGGGAAAGTAGGGGGAGAGGGAAGGAAAAGGAGGGAGGAGAAGGAGAGGAAAAAGAGAGGGAAGGGAAGGGAGAGGGAGAGGAAAAGGAGAGGGAAAAGAAGGGGAAAGGAAGGGAATGGAAGGGAGAGGAAAAGGAGGAGAGAGGAAAAGGAGAGGGAAGCAAAGGGAGAAGAAAAGGAAGGGGAAGGGAAAGGAGCGCAAAAGGTGGAGGGGGGGGGAAGGAAGGGAGAGGGAAAGGAAAGGAAGGAAAAGGAAGGGAGAGGGAAGAGAAATGGAAGGAAGAGGGAAAGAGAAGGGAAGTGGGACTGCCTTTACCCTAGCCATTGGTGTATGTGAGTAGAATCCCGTACTGTGTGTAGGGTGTTGCTGAGCACTCAAAACGTGGTCAAGTTTCCAAGAATCCCTCCTATCCCCTTCCCCACTCGTTGTAAATCTTCCCTTTTTTGAGCTTTGTTGTTTAGTGTCCAGGTTGAATTATCTTGCATCCTTTCTGTTGCTACCTTCTCTGATGGTGCATGGAGATAGGCAGTAGCATGGATTTATCCCTTAGTCTTGCTTTGTCCCTGTGAAGAGAGTATCATTTTGAGCTATCATTTCTCATCTCCCAAACACCTGATTCTAACAGTGTTGCTGCAGAGATACCCCAGACCAGTTAATCTGAGGAATTTAATGCTGGTTACATATTGGCATATATGGAGATTCTTCAGGAACAGCTTTATAATTGATTTCTTGGCTGAGAAGAAATAATGTATGTGTCACACTGTATTTACACCATGACCATTATTAGAGGATGTATAACTTATAAAGGCACAGTAGCTAGAGTAATGGTCTGGCAGTGAAAGTAATGATCTTGCGGAACAGTCTAAGCATAATTCTTACTCATTTAAATACCTTCTGCTATGTTCAATGAGCTGTAATCCAGTGAAGGCTTTCTTTTTTCCCCCTTCAACCCATTCCACGAGGGATTCTACAGCCTTTTATAAGGGGTGAATTCCAGCAAGATAAGAACTGGGTGAAGAACCACAGTAATCTGCCACAGGGACCAGCAAAGACTGAGAGCATCAGGGAAAGGAACAACTTCCACATAGCTGTGAAAAAGTACCTGGATGGCCAGAAAAGGGAATTACTCTGTTCTTGGACACAGATTGCTGTCACACATGCAGGAGATTCAAGGAAGCCGAGTTGAATGAGGCAGGAGGGTTCTTCAGAGTCAGAGCAGCCTTTGCCCTTGTTCAGCTCTTAAATCAAACATTTAACATACTGGCCGCTACTATGTGGAGTCTGCTCCTAACTTTGTTTCACTCACCGAAAGATCCCGGGAGAAGTCAGTAGTTGTGTAAGGCTGGAGATGCCGTGTGGTATGCAAGGGAGTGGGGAAAAAAGCAAACCTTTGGCTTATGGGCCACAGAGTTGACATAGATTGAGGTTGTGGGCCAGCCACAATTGTCTTGGGACTGCTGTTCTCTTCTGCTGGCACGTCATCTGCCTGCAACAATGTGCTGACTGAGCCTGCTTGTCTATTGTAGCGCTTATTCTACCACTTCTTTGCGTTGTAGAGCATTTCTGTATTTCAGTTGTGGATCATAGCAGCTAGTCTTGTTTCTGTCCCTTTTCACTCTAGGCAGGAACAGAAGGCAACAGGTTTTCTCACAAGCACAGATACCACCTTAGGATGTGCAAATGTACTCTTCAGGATCGTTGCTGCTGAGACCTGTTGAGTCTCTCTTTAGTTTTCATGAAGTTCATGTCAACATGATATTTAAGCTTTGGTTGTGGTATTTAATAGCACAGAGGAGGCTCACTCAGATAGCCCTCCTCTCCCAACCACCAGACTACACAGTGTATGTTGCTGTGCTGTCATAGTACCCCACATACCCTAGAAACCTGCAAAAGGTAGGAGTAGTATGTCTTCCTAGGAAAGATGGTAAGGAGAAGTTACAAATGAGTGTGTTTTAGTCAGTGAGATTTCTGCGAACAGAGACTTGGTACTGATGAAAAAGAAGCTTTCTTTGAGAAGGGTTTCAAAGCACTTGTGGGACTGGCAAGTGCAGCTAGCAACCAAGATGCCCATGGGTAAAAATGTGTATCAAAAGAAAAATAAAAAGAATAGCTTTAAAGAATTAAAGCTTTGGCTTCTCTTCCTGCGCTTCCTCAGGAAACGATATAAACTAGCAGCAAAATGTTCTCAGCATCAGCAAAAACTCTAGTGCTGTCAGAAAGATCAGAGATGTGTTAAACTTCTGCAGATGCGAATTGAAGTTGTATCAGATCTGATCACTGAAGGAACTGCATGCCCTGAAATTCCATATGAATTTCCAATGAAGCCATACCCAGCAGCTCCCAGAATGCCCACTGGGATACAAGGTTCTACTTACGGTCCAAAACACGGGGCGGCTTGTAAGCATTCATCTTTCAAAAGTAATTTTCTTGCCATTGTAATGAATATGAACAGTCTTATACTGACAGCATGGGATAAAGAAGCGTAGCAGTGCATGTGGCCCCTTGAAGGACCTGTGGGAATAGCTGGTGCCGCTGCATAACAAAACAGTACCCAAATACTGGAAATTAGCTGAGAGCTACAATCCCCAGCTGACAGCCCCAAAGGAACCGAGAGGACCAGAGGCACCTCTTTTGGAGGGATAGGCTTTCAGAAGGGCTGAGGGACCAAGAGACTGTTGCTAAGTGAAAGAGTTTTTATTCCCCCCTAGATTAACTTTAAAGGGCATTTCTGTTCAGCTTGTTCAAAAAACGTTTAGCACACAGCTATGGCTTTTGTTGTCCTTGGCTAACAGAAAGCAAAACCAACCTCAGCTGTGTACTCGGAAAGAAAATTGTGCTTAACATACATTTTCCCTCATCGTCTCTCTGCTGTTCTTCTAACCTGCTTCAGAGGAGGATTATCTGGAGGCAACCTTAGGTAATGTCATTGTGTACTAAATACTTGTCCTCCCTACCAAGCGTAGCAAGAGTGATACTGGTTGCAGTGGTGCTTTTTGTGGTGATTTCTGTGTTGCAGGAACAGGACTGCAATGACTAAATTCATTTTACTCAGGTCAGGATACAGAAAGTAAATGGCAACAACTTCGAGTCATTAGTGTAATATTTGACACTGCATACTTTTTTTTCTAATTCACTGTCATAGCTGTTGCTTATTGCAGCACCTGAGACTGATATTTCATCAAAGAGAAACTTGGAAGAGTGAATAGATTTTACCTGGAAAAGCCCTAAAAAGAACTACATCACAGTGGGCAAGCCCGATCCTCCTGGGATTTTGCCACTTCCACGTGGAAAGCAGAGAATTTAAATCAAAACTTATTGAAATAAATGACAGTGAGGGCTCTGATCTCAGCATTTCTGTCTCTGTGATAAAGATGTGAAAGGAACTTATTTGTATGAGGTGTTTCCTCCATTGCTAGTAAAACCCTAGTCTCTAGATAGTTGCCATCATCTCTTGAGACTCAGCAGGGTGTGTAAAACAGGTACGGGCATGAGAACACAAATGTGTCTATGGTGGCCTTCTCACACCCTCTTACCTGTTAGAGCTGTTATTGCCTGTTTTATAACAGCAAATCTAGATCTCAGCAAAGCTCAGTGTTGCATTATGCTTCTGCTAAAATAGGGATGAACGTCTTCCTTCTGAACAGCAAGACTCATATTCATTCAGTGGCATCAATGCTGAAGCAGCCAGTTCTGTTTGGTGGTGCACTGTGAAGATCCAGTTGGATCCAGTCACACGTCTTTGCTGGCCTTTTGTGCTATCTTTGAGGGAGTGAAGTTGCTACAGACTTTCTCAGCCATCTCGTTGCCCTGTGAATGTTTTGAGCAACTGATATACCTCACAGGGTGTTCACTCAATAACTTGAACTGCTGATACTCTTCGCCTTGCACATCATGATTTGATATGCATAAACATCGACACTGTACTAATTGTTTATTGGTTTTGGCTTCTCTTTGAGTTTTAGACTAGGAATCATAGTCTAAGAAATAGGTTTTTAGGTCAAATTCTCTCTTGCTTTTCCCATAGTATGTCATTTCATGAACTTGAATCAGGGATTTTTTCTTTTGTGTTCTTTGGAACTATTGTGTCTTTTATCTAAGCATATATCCCATGCTCTAACAAAACTTGTCTTTGCTAACTGCTTTCAGTACCTGTGATGCAGTGGCTTTCCTGAACTGCTGAAATCAGCATATTTTTCCTTCTGACACTGCAAGGTTCTGTTAATTTTTTCTTCCTAAATGCTGAATATGTGGGGATTTAAATGTTTTTTGCTATTTTGTCCTTATAAAAGAGTGAATTTCAGTTAATGCAAAGCTAGAGGGGAGAAATATCTCTCCGTGATAGTTTTCCGACTGTGGAATGAAAAGAAATGTACTTCATTTTTTAGTTGGTGTAGATCGATTTTTTGCCTTACTAAGCATATGACCTGTCCTGAAATTTAATTGTCTTCCTTATCTGTGTTCTAGATGCAGCTAAAGGCAAAAAAAGTTTGTAAAATACATTTTCAGTTTAGCATGCAGTTAATTTATATAAGTAGAGTATTATGCTACATCAATAAAGCTTGAAACAACTTGCCCAAATTCTCTATATCAATACAGACATAGTACTTGTGTTTGATTTAGGAGAAAATGGTGGCTGCAGTGTTGTTGAGAGATTTTTGCATAAATAAGTCATAGCCCTTCTTGCACTAAGTATGTGTTCCTTTGATAGGTACATGAACAAGAAGGTAGTGTTGTCAAAAAATAATGATTTTTAAATAAACAAAGAGAATTCTTCATGGCTAAAATGTTTGTTTATATGTATCTCTGTCCTTCTTACAGGAATATCTTCAGTAAGGCGCAGAACATTGCTGTGTAACTTACCTCAGCTGAAGTCACCCACATAGATTGGTAAGAATTACTATCATTCTTGAAGCAGTGTATTTGCTTCAGCACTTCTCATCATCATACCAGAGAGCACTACGTGTTGCACGGCAAAGAGTACCAGTCAACGAGTTGTGAGCATTTCAGGCATGGATTGCATGAGTGACCTCATTCACATGCCAGGATGTGAGCACAGGCCAGGGAACAGAGAACTGGCAACTGTGACTGTGGGAGAAAATACCCCAGCAGCGGTTGTTGAGGCTGCAGTCAGCATACTGTTATAGGAATGAGCTATGGGCATGCTATGGAGTGTGCTGAAGCAAGGAGATGCCTGAACTAGTAAAAAGAATTGCTGCTGTAAATCAACTCTTTCTCCTTGGATTTGATTCCTGGGTAGGTGGTGTCTATTTTAGTTTAGCGTATGCCTCTCTATTATACAAAAAAATTGTGTCTTTCAATATGATCAAACCTCTTTTGTAAACTAAATCATCAGCCATTATAAATCCATCACTTCCTTCATTCCTCAGGGATCTCTGGTACTGATTTTTGAAAGTGACTTAGGGAAAGATTAATATTGACTTAACTCAGCAGACTTTATTTTAAAAACCTTATAATTTCCTGGAATTTAGATAATTATTTTTCCTGAAGGAATTTCATCAATGAGTTTTTTTAATGCATCTGCAGCAGGTCAATCAGTATATGCGAATCATAGAATCATAGAATAGTTAGGGTTGGAAAGGACCTTAAGACCATCAAGTTCCAATCCCCCTGCCATGGGCAGGGACGTGTCACACTAATGCTCTGTTTGACACTGGGCAGATGGCACATGTATGTTCCTCCTCTGCAGTAATATGTGCAACAAGTATTGCTCTGTTATTGCCTGGTCCGCAGGAAGAGGTTTATGAATCTGCAAACATTTTTGGTGTTCGGCTTCATCCATATTATCAAACTGATTTTTGATATTAATGCTTAGCCAATGGAATTTCTTTTGGCAGATGGGTCATTAGAATTATTGATTTGTGCCTCTTTGCGTGGCACTTTTGTTCAGATCACATAGATCCAAGGATTGTGCTGGTTAACCTCTCTGTATGTGATCTACGACATCCATACCCAGAATCTTTTCAACTCATTTCAAAGCTGAGTGAATATTAATCCTAACATCAGACATACAGCTGTATTTCTGACCTAAAGGACCATTGTTTCATTTGGTCTGATTAACTACAGCATTATTCCAGTTTTGCTCTGGTGTGGATTTACATCAGAGTACAACTTCTGTAATGTGATAAATTAAAACCAGTGCACCAAAACCTGATTCAGCTGAAGTCAGTGGCCGCAGTATTGTTGACCTCACGTAGCAGAATAACCTGTTTGAAAGCAGTTGCAGTGTCCTCGTATCTCAACTTCCTCATGGTTTTTTTGTGACTGAAAGTGGAAAAAAGCCAGAATTCTTGTTTTGTTCGATATTTTTATTGTTGTCATTGATATTGGTTGGTTGCTTGCCTTTTTTCTTTTTGTTCTAGCTTTCTGTTTGCTCTCAGCAATGTGCTGTTGTGCTGCTTTTCCAAAACACAGTATATATCTGTTACAGTGTCCGGTTCAAAGGATGCAGCTCTGCTGCCAGTGTCTGTTTTGTTATTGTCTGCCCTGCATTCTCTAGGCCTGCAAAAAAAGTCTGATTTACTGCCTTACTGTTACCCAACCGTGGGACATTCTTGTGGCTTTAGCTGTATGACATATCCTTAAGAATGGTTTTAATTTGATTTTTAAAGCATAATTGATCAAAAGAAGGGAAGTTTACTGGCCCATATGCTTGACCCTTATTTAATGAATAGGAGCTTTTCCTGCTCTGTAAGCCATTTGTTCTTGTTGAGTTTGCTAGCTGGCTTTTCATACTTGAAAGTATTTTTTGAGTGATGTAACATGGACTGTCCCATTTGATAGTGGGGATTTAACACCATTTACCTCAGTGCAGCTCTGACAGTTTTACCAGCTGAGGATTTTGCCCTGATCTCTGCTGCTTTAATTTCACACAGGCACTCTTCCAGCAGCTCTGGTCAAGGTTAAATCAGCTTTTCACAGCAGTCGGAGAAAACATCATTGATTCATTCTATATTCTACATATGAGCCTTTATTTTATTACTGTCTGTTTAGAGATGTCTGTGTCAAGTGCCAAACAGCTATCTAAACACTGAATATCTCCTTGTAATAGAGTTACACGGTTCCCTTAAAATCATGTTTGAATTCCATGTTTTAAGGCAGTAAGATGAACCAGCCATACCACAGTGTCCATGGTGGCAAATGAAAGAGAAAGTGGCAGACATATGACATATTCCTGAGATTACTTTACCTCTTATGTGTGTAGCAACCTCATTCGTGTAGTCTTTATGCTTTTATTTTGTGAAAGTGCTGTGCGTGTACCAGCAGAAGGGCCGTCACATGAAGAGGTGTCATTATATACATGTGAGGAGCCTTCTCTGTGAGGAAAGGTATATAAACTGTCACAGTAAATTATTCATATTTTCTTAGTTTAGTTCTTTCCAACTGAAGTGGGCTTCTACTAGATTGGTGGCTCCAGCTTTGAAGGATTAAAATATCTGCCCCCTCAAAAAAGTCAGGAATGCTGTGTCTCAGCACATGTATCCCTTAAATACATCATATGTATTTAGAGAATAAGCAGGCAGCTTAAAGATATTCTGCCCAGCTTCTGGGAACCTGCAGCTTATGCTGCGACCCCTTATTAACTCACTCTGAAACTTCTGTCATTGATTTAATAGCATAGCAATTCCCATTCTAGTATCATGGTACCTATAGTTACAGTGTTCACACCATGTAATATACGTCATCTTCAGAGGCATCCACTGAATATGGGAAACTCAGATTAATTCCAGCTGTTGTTATTGCTTTTAACCCAGTGAGCTTTTGGGAATTATTCCCACTGTCTCTTATGTTGTGATAGCGCGCTGGATAGTCTTGCATGGCATCTCGATTTTACTATAATGAATATGGAGTCCATAATGTAGCAAAAGAAAGTTTGGATCTGACATATGGAAGACTAAGAAAGAATAGGAGTGGAGAGAGAATGTTAAAACTTTTAGAGATTTTGAGAGTCTTTGGCAGTGGTGGTTATAGACCACTATAGTTGGTTGTGGTTATATATAGGTGGTTATATAACCACTATAGGTTATAGTGGTGGTTATAGAACAGGTCATATCAGATCAACCTCGCATGAAAATGAGACTGGCTTCATGCTTACCCTAGCTTGCCTTGACTGAAATGGATCTCCAGCTAACTCCCGTTGGTACATCCACAACAGGGAAATAGTTGGATGTCCTGCTAAACCGTTTTTGTGACCACAGCCTGCGCCAAGATCTGGACTTACTTTTCCAGTTTTGCATATGGGAAACTTTATAGTATGTGAAATATAGAGGGGACACCTGCTTCTATACAAGTTATGTTAAAGTTCTGCTGGGCTTATGTGAAAAACAAAATGTTCACTACTTCTTCCAGGATCAGTTAAGAGGTTGTGCTTTCGTGTCCTATTGCACAGTAGGAGTGTTAATCCAAGCACATCATTTTTGATTGCTGTTGCTTCATTTTCCACCTGCCTTAAATCTGCTTTGCTGCATACCAATGTCTCAGCAAATGTCAATTCCCAGGAGCCACATCTGCCAGTTTCCTGCCATAACCACCAAACCACACACGAAGGATTCCTCTCAGTACATGGTGTACTCATTTGGCCTTGGAATCACAGTCCGGTTACATTTTAGACAGTCACTCAAGTCAGTAAGAGTCAAGGAGAAGTTTGTAATGAAGTATATGGTGTCCCTCTGTTTAAATGTCGACCAGGGATATTGTCCCTGTGCACAGCAGCAAGGCAAGAAACATTTTCTTTGCTGTTGCAAATGGAGAAATCACAATACTGGAAGAGCAAGGGGGGGAAACCCTCAGATAAAACTTTTTAAACATCTTTAGCTTGCAGTTTTGATTTGGTTTTTTTTCATTCCCTTACCAACCTGTTATTTTCTACATTGCCAAATTCCATCTCAGACTGATCACAGTGGTTTCCAAATGCTGTATTCATACCTCTGCACCGGCACCTAGCCCTTAAAGGGAGAAGCTATAGCATATGGCCTCCAGCTTTCCCAGATTACAGGTTTCAGACAGGCTCTGTGAGCCTGAGGAGCCATAGCTGATCCTGAAGGAACAGAATCGGCAGCAGGAAAGATTCTGTATGCCCAGTGTAGAACTGGGCAGTCCCTCTGCAGCGAGGGACTATACAGAGTATAGTACAATAGTATGTTGCGATGCAGAGTATTATGGATACCTGCTAGATGAAATGTTCTGCACTGACAGTAATTTCCTTCTTTTTGTCCTAATAGCAATGTTCAGCCTGCAACTGTTTCCACTGTAGAATGCCTACGTTAAACCCATTTAATCTGGAACAACCACTAGAAATCTGAGTAACGAAAGTCACTGGGGCCTCTGTAAGGAAAATAATTTTGGGGTATCTTCACATGTTCAATGTATTTGCTGCTTTATGTTTCATTTCCACATCAAATCTCTGTTTGAGATTTCCAAGCAAAGCATGAGGCAGATTTGTTCTGTGAATTTGAATATGCTCCGTTCACAAATTCTTGAACTTTAGTTGCTGGGAGTGTCAAAGTTTAAGCCAAGCTGAAGGGCAGCCCAGTTTTGTCATTGTCAGAGCAAAAGCTTTGATCTCAAACGTCTTTATTTATCCAAGATGCACACCCTGGCCAAAGCTTCACAGGTTTAGCCCATCTCTCATAGTGACATTGAACATTCTTTTACCTAGAGGGTGCCACCAAGAAACCACATGTAATGCCCTGAATCCCAAGATGTGTTTTTAACTGTAATAGAATTTTAGTGTTGCCAGAGGTAAATAGAAGATATTAGAAGGAATATTCTGGGAGGCTGCATTGTGGTTTTGCTGGACTCATCCTTGAAGCTCAGCTACAGGCAGAGGTTGTATGGCTGGTTCATAAAGAAGGGATGTGCTGCGCCAGCTTGCTGCTGAGCAAAGAAAGCTGTTAACTTTGCGTGTGTCTGTACTTCTGTCTCTGTGCAGCCTGCTCGTTGTTGAACTGGACAGCTATCATGGAAAGACCACTGATTTTCTTCCCATGTTCTTTAACTGTAGTCACATGTGGCCAAGCTAAACCCCCGCAGTGCAACTGTTTTTTCCTATTTACACGTGTTACTAAGAAACATCAGCTAAGGATATGTTATTACAAGTTTGGGAATGACCCCATTCTTGGCACAGGGCCAAGCCAAACATTTTATTTCATTTAGAAAAGCAAAATGTGATAGAGTCAGTAGTTGTAATTATGATTGGCAAGCAGAGGTGGAGTGCTACCATGAAACAGGAAGACGGGAAATTCCAATAATCCTAATTAATAAGTATAGTCATTAATTCCATCAGCGGGGTTGTAAAACACAAATGTCATTCTGCCTTAAGAGCAGTTTGGGCAGGAAAGGGCACGGGAGACAAACTGTAAAGAAAAAGGCTGATTCATTGATGTAGGCACCTCGATATGATAAAGTTGTCAACACTGAGATTTTTTAAAAGCTTGGTTTTGTTAGACTCAGTAAGCTTCGTGTCTATAATAAAAATGAAAAGGAAATTAAAAAACAGAAATATGATTTAAGTAGCAATAAAACAGACCTAGAGGGGGAAAAAAATGATGAGACAGTCTTATGAAATAGACAAAGAAGAATCTAAAAAACATTTAATTGTCTCTAAGCACAACACAGAATGCTTTCTCTTTGTCACACTAATACTGTTGTAACCAATTTCTTAGTCCTCCGCTTCGCCTCTTTACATATACAAGAGGGAATATGTTGCTTTCTCTTTGACTGTCTCTTGTTAGAACATATGAACCACAACATTCTAGTAACTAAATTGTCTTGGGTTTGTGGTTATTTTCTGAAGAGGGACAGTAATTCAGAAATGACTGTTTTCCTCACTTTGTACTGGTTATTTCATTGTGGACTCTAAATGCTGGCGTGAGACACGCTGACTGCACTAGAGTAGAATTCAGAGGGGATGTTACTGGCGCACCCACTTGCACCGTTCATCTTGAGAGTTTGTCAGTGTTTCAGTTGCAAACCACTCCTTGTAGAGATTTATAACTAGGTCATAAAAGTTCCCTCCCAGCTAAAATTTGCACTTCTTTTTAAGTTTCATGGCACAAGCACAAAATAGAAGTCTGATTTTTTCATGGGCTATATTTCCTCATAATGCATAAAGATTTGCACACTTATATCCCATTCTTATTTGGGAGTTATACATCAGACTCCATCTGTATACATCAGCATAAGGATATAAAGGCAAATCATCACCTGATTGTCTCTGACCTCAGTGAAGCCCACAGAACAATGCCAGTTTACACTAGCCAATCTGGCTTATAGTCAGTGTCCTTCTTTTGCTGGCTGTGGTCAAATTGGTTTTGTCAGCCCTTTAATTGATATTTCAGTATACTTCCTAAACTAAGGGTGGAGAAGAAGAACAATCCATTTCAATGTACCTTATAAAGTTGAAATCAGAACAGCACATAGCAGTTATTAGAGTCTGAACTACTCTTTATTTTTCTCTATCAGAACTAGCAGCCTGAATCTAAACAGCTGGAAAAGTGCTGAGTCTACAGTATCCACAGCCCCCTTTCACAGGATGATCCCCACTGTTATGCCAGGCACAAGGTTTATTATGCACACTGAGAAATTGACATTTCATTTGTTTATGAGTCACACATCATGTCAGACATAAGGATTGATGCACTTTTTGCCTGTCTGTTACTCTTTGTGGATAAAAGCTGGGCTTCAGTTCAGGAGCACCATTTACAAACGTTGTATTAGGGCTGGCTGTAAGAGAAGCATATGGGCCATTGTGTCAAAGGTCCACTTCCTTCCTAAAGCCTTAGCAGACCGAACAGAGATTTATGTGTCTTTCCAAAGAGTACTGACTGTTCTTCCACAGTTACCCTGGACTCTTGGAAGATCTTTCCATTCAGCCAGAAGCCAGATCTTCAGGTAGTTGTGATGAAAGCTGTGGGCTAGACAATTAAAGGATGGTGCAGTTGAAACAGTGCCAAATCCATCCTAAGCACAGGTTTTTTGCAGAAGCACCACAATAATACTTAGGCTGCCATTGCACATTACACTTTTTCTAATCACACTGCTGCTATTTTACCTATCCAGTTTTCAGGGATTTAGTTCTCTTTTGTAGCCACAACCACACTGTATTTCCTTAGCCAATAACTAGGACCATGTGAAATACTCTCTTGTCAAATCCCAAACCACCAAACACCGGCCAGGTTTCAGTTTTCATTATGAACTCAAAATTCAGACCAGGATGGTCTGTTGAGGAAATGGTTTGTTAAGGTTCACAAACCTTGCAAACAAACTTTGGCCCTACTTTGATTAACCTCATTTCTAATGGGTGGAGGCACGTTTGAAAACCAGGCTGAAGATGGTTCCTCCTGATGCATTTCCCAGGTCTTTGGCTAAGTCAACGAGACAAACCAAGCCTCCACTTAGCCACTGCTTCTGAGCAAAATTTGTAGCAGAGTCTGGCACTCTTTACCTCTCAGGTGGTTAACCTATGTTTGAGCACAGCACTGAAAGAGCCATTTCAAATGATTTTGAAACATGCCTTATTCTCAGTACACGCATGGAACTAGCTAATCAGAGATGCATGGATATAGTGTTCAGACTTCTTGGTCTCCATCCAAGGGTACTCAGAGCTCAGGGTTTTAAGTTACTGCTCTGTTAGTTATATATCCAGAACAGAATGACAATTTTAACTTCTAAATACTTCTAAATAAGCTGATTAGAAAACTCCCCTCGCCTCCAGTTTGAATTCTCTGAAACAACTCTCAGCATTACAGCATTCAGTATGCGGGGAGGTGGGGGGGTGGGGATGGGGGTGTATGCATGATGGAGATACTTTTACTTTTGTTTTTTGTCTCTCCTGGTGTTATATTCCTGAGACATTGTTTATCACCAGATGAAAGCCTTGGCAGTGAAATATTGCTGTGTGGCTTACATTAGTGATAGTAACAGTCTGTTCCAGGATTACCCACCCAAGATGCCTTTGAATTTGTTTGATTGAATTGACCCATTGAAGCCTCAGACATGGCTAATCTTTGTTCTCTGGCAGACTGTCTTCATTAGGACATGGCAGGATCCTGCAGAAGCAGCATTTTGCTGGGATAGTGTCATTTCGCTGTATGCAGAGCTTACAGTCAGTAGGTTTGTTACCTGGCAGCGCAGTGCATATTTAAATGCATACTACATGGGAAGCCAAAATAGGCAGACTGTATATGAAGGGAAACTCTTAAGTTAGGAGAGGCACTAAATCCAGTATTGGTTGTGGCACTGTTGAAGCAAATTCTGGCTGGCAAATATGAATGAGACTGAGTAATGCTGCAATCTATCACCTCTCACCCCAGTTTGTGTGACAGCACTTGCAAGGCATCCCATGTAAAAACATAACGTATCTTTAAAAGTGTTAGAAACTGGCATGAGGTGGCTTATTTGGTTTGAAACACAGAGTTATCAAAGAAACCAGCCGTCTTTCAGTTCAGCTATATCCATGCAGCAGCAGTCACTTCTAAGAGTGCTGTGGGTTTGTAAACTGTCCATGCAAAATATTTTCCTCTCTTTCTCTCCCAATACCTTAGTTTATCTATATACTTAGAAGATGTCCAAATTTCTGTTCTTGATGTTCTGTTCAAGTTTATTTCACTGTAATGAGTCACGTAAGAGAAGTAATTTTTTTTCCTGTGTGACTGAGCTGTTTCCATCTTAGTGAAAGGGGGGAGAAAGAATGGGAAATGTACTTTAAAGGGAAGTAGAGGATTCGATGCACATACCTCTAACACCAAGTATCAGAATATTGTCTGCAGATTAGAACATATATTGAGCATGAAAGAAAACATCTACATTTGATTAAAAGACATTTTTTGATCCTGAATGTACCCATTGATCTGTCACAATCACCACCACAACATGTTCATGAGATTAAGAAGAAAATCTCAAACTGTCTGGGAAAGGGGACAGTGTGTCAGGTGGAGAAATGAGGAGAGAGCAGGAACTACCAGGAGAAAGAAGGAAATTGATAGCGGATAAGAAGATGGAAGAACTCAAGTGCTGGCTGGGAAATGAAAGCAGGGTTAGAACATAGCTGGCCAGGGGAAGGAGGAGAGGGAAGAAGAGGTGTGCTAAAGAGGAGCCTAGATCATGAAGCAGGGAAAAACTGGAACTCACTGGCTGGGTGAAGATTTGAGAGCAAACAGCTGATGAGAAGGTAGGTACAGACTATATATCCTATGTGTTGGAACATGGGAAAGGGAGATGTACAAGGAAGGGTAGATGGTCAGGGGAAGTTGTCATAGAGCGGCAAGAATGAATAGATGAGGAGCTACAATATAAAATGGGAATTGAGGCTGTCTGGACAATAAGACTAGAACTGGGAGAAGAAAAGGGACTGTGCATAAGCATCTAGAGGACTCAGATTTGTTAGGCAAGGGGAGAGACATGCTGGGAGCAGCGGGTGGAAAGGTCTCATGAGAAAGATGAAATTTGGATCCTGAGGCAGCAGCAGGGAAGAGATTAATGAAGGCAAAGCTGTTTCAGAGAAGGTGAGACAGAAGGGACAATGCTGACAGGGGATAGATAAATAGCTAAGGAACATGGAATAATGCATCTGATATTTAGGTCCTCTCAGAGTTTCTCTGCTGTCAGCAAAAGTCTGTTTAAATGCTAGCAGAGTGTGTGTCATCCCAGCTTCGGTGTTGCCAATAAAGAGGTCAACCACCTATTGCTATAAGCTACTCCATTGAATTAAATTACTTAGACCTGTGTGGAAAATTCATACGGTTGACAGTGCAGTGCTTACAAGTAGTTACACAATGGAACTTCTGGTTTTTCACTTTGCTTTCAAAAAACATAAAAAGCCAAGCCAAATTGCACAGAAAAATACATATCGGGAGCACTATTAAAGTTTCATTTAAGCACCTGGAAGTTTTAAAATTTCCAAAGTACTCTGAACTTTGATATCATGATTACATTTCCCTGCCCTGCCCCATAAATTTGCTCTCTGATACCATCTTTGATTGCAGGTATACTGGGGCTTTTTTTGTTTGGTTTGTTGGGTATTTTTTCTCCATAGGCCATTTACTCACTGACCTGCTTTGGAAGTGAATCAAGAATGAGTACTGGGGCAGGGTATTGTCTCTAGTACTCTTTCTTCATTTGTGACAAAAACCTGTGAGATGTTTGGTGATGGAACAAGGCAGCTGTAGGAAGAAAAAGAACAGGTCATACGGCTGTGATAGTTGAATACTGGCTCACATAGCTGGATTCTTTCCCTTTCTCTTTACCATTCGGTCCCTGTGCCTTGCCAGGCATCACACTTTTCCACAGGTGGTCACTAATTGTGTGTTCCTCATTTCTGGGGTCCTGACAGGAGGCTCTTGGGTCTGGTTTGCAGAAGTGCTGAGCATTCACAGCTGCAACTGAAGTTAGTGGTACTTGTGTTTTAAACACATAAAGGACTATGTAACATTATATACTCTGAAATATCCATATGATAAGTTTTAAGGGAACTGGTTAGTGAGGTCAACTGGCATGAAAAATACAGGGATTTGAATGTGGAGGAAGTTTGGAATTTCTCAAGTCAAAGGTACAAAACTATCTGTAACCTGGATCCCAACAAGGTGGGTGGAAAAGACTTACCAAGAGGGTCCCAGCCTTAACTAGCTGAATAGCCATCTCAAAAGGGCTATTAAGAGTAAGCAGGGAGTTTGCAAGTGATGGAAAAAAGGGTTGACCCGCAAAGAAAGCTACGTCTTGGATGTCAGGAAATATACAGGCAAAGCAAGAACTGCCAGGAATCAGAATGAGTTGAACCTTGAAAAGAAAATTAAAGCAAGCAGCAAGAAGTTCTTTGGTTATAGAAATAAAAAGAGAACAAGAGAAGAAAGGAGGTGAAATTTGAAATTCTGCATGAGCTAAGGATATGGCAGGGATTTGATTCTAAAAGTACAACCTGAAAAAGTGAGTAAATACTTTACCTCAGTTTTCCAATAAGTTTTCCTGCCTGTTGATGGGCAGGATGACAAATGGGAATGAGGATCTGGAGAAACCAAAATGAGGTGAAGCAAAATTCAAAACGCTTACTGTGATCAAATAAGGTGAATGGATAACCTCCACTTATGAATGCTGAAAGAACTGGCACATGAAATTGCAGGTCAAAGGCAAAGTAATTTAATAAATCTGTAAAAGGGCTGTTGCCAGGCAGCTAACAAGGGTAAATGACACATTATTATGAAATTATATTTAATATTTCTAGTAAATTGAAAGCACAAGTTTAGTGCTGCTGAAAGGGAGGAAATCTGATTTGGAGAATTTACTTGCCTTCTAGGCTCACTTCCCTAATATGCAGCATTTTAGATTATATTTTGAAGATAAGGGCAATTAGAAATGGTGGGGAAAAATAGCTAAATTGCAGCTGAGGTGTATCCAACTGTCATGCCAGGACAATCTGATATTCACAAGTGATATTGGGTGGATTTTGTCTACGTGTACTTCACTGAAAAATTCTTGTAGATTATATATGGATAATAAGTTAGGAGGCAACAGACAGGGTTTAACTCTGAAGCTTCAAGATGGATAAAAAAGTAACCAGGAGTGGCTGGTACTCATAGATGAAGGACGACTGGCTAAAGAACACAAGTAAATGTTTGCAGAAATGGTTTTGTTCCTTAATGACTCAAATGTTTTCATTAATGTTGCTGGCTCAGAATTAACTGTATGCTAATAGAACTTCAAGATGGGAAGAGAGATCCAACTATCACATACAGAGAATTGACATGTATGACACTGAGGACTGGACTGTTTGTGAAGTCATGCACATAAAGAGCTAAAGCTAGAAATTTCTGCTGTAGGATGAGAACTCATCGATTTTCCTATGCATGAGGAAGAAAAAGGCCTGGGGTTTTTGGGTTACATTTTGACAACAAATGTTCATGTCATTTGAAGGAGCCCAGAGAGTAGCAAATGAAACCTTTAAACTTTGTCAAAGATAACTTCAGTAAAGATAGGGAAGAATTAATACTATTTTACAAGGCACAAGTGAGATCTATGTGCAGCTCTGGTCCTGTATGGTGAAAAGTGATGAATATAGACTAGAACCTATGTCTATCTCATGGGATAACATAAAACCAGCTTTGCCTGCTTTGTCTGGTAGATAAAAGGAGACTGAGGCAGGAAATTGTTTAGGTAGAGGTAGAGCTGGTTTGAAGGTATGGGGGCAATGAGAAGGAGAATACTGGATTTCCAGAAGAGTTCTCTAATTTAAAGAAAATTAAGGGCAAAAGATTGCACAGATACGAATTACACATTAACCTATGAACTGGGATGAGCTTTGTGAGTATCAGAAGGCTACTGAAAAGCTTCTAGTTGAAGAGAGATGAGCGAAAATGCTGTACCGCAGCTGCAGCTAGCATCCCTTTAGTGCATACTGCCTCTCCTTGCTGCTTTCTCTCCCTCTGACCGGCAGCAGCCTGGATTCCTCCCTCCAAGCTCCATGTGGATTGCTACATGTTCCCTTTTAAATATATTTGTTGTTGCCATGTCCTTTGTGCCAGTACTTGCTGATTTTCTAAGGCCAGACATTACAAGCACATAAGTCACAGAAGAGACAAGGAATCCTGTCTTGCCAGCCCATTACAGCCTCATAAGTCTCACAGATGTTTAACTATATTGGTTTGAAATGAAACTCCCACTATGTGGTTGAATTATTGCTGCTAGTGAAGGACCTGCCTCCACCCTATCTGGCTTCCCTTTATTGTTCGGTAGTGCTTTCATGGCTGTTTGCGTGACTGGCGTATCTTATTTCCAGTGATGGCTGAAGCTCAGCATTTCCAAATTCAGGGTTTGGTTCCATTTATCATGACACATGGACTTTCTGCACTTATTCCATAGGAATACTCCTGGTTTTCTCTACCTCTGTCTTTCATTTGCCCACAACAGTGGGCTGTGTTAAGCTTGAAGGTTCATCCCTAACCCAGTGTCTCATTTCTGGGGATGGTCAGGGCCAGATGATGGAAGAAGGCTGTGGGAAGGAGGCAAATGTAGTGAGACTTCCTCAAAATACTCTTCAGGCTCCAGGAATTTGTGGCTTGGGTAATTCCTGAGCCAGAGATGGGGCCTTTGTTTATAATAGCTATGATGGATTTTTCTTCTGTGAATTCGTTCATGAATTTTTAAATGCAAGTTAACTTGTGGTATCCCACACATCCTTTGGCAAGGGGTTAGCTGGCTTTACTGTGAGTTAAGGAAGGGAAAAGCTACCTTTTTATTTGTTTGAAAAATGCTTCCTGCTTTTCATTTGATGCCCTCTGGCTTGTATACCAGAAGAAATAGTGTGCAGTTGTTTCCTATTTACCACGCTTATACCACTTGTAATTCTACAGACATCTATCATGTTGTTTCTTTGGCTGAAGAGTCTTAGTCTATTTAATCATTCTTTAGATGGAAGGCAGTCCCTAACTTCTGTCAGCCTTGTTATCCTGCTCTATAAGATTTACCAGATTTACTAACTGGTTGGGTGTAGTGGTCAGTCGTTTCCTCCTGTGGCAGTGTGTACTGGGGTTTCATAGCCAGCTGTACTGAGACGTGAACTGATAGCACCTTTGAATTCCCAGGAGCTCAGTCAGATTGTTTTGGTTTTGAGCCTTTAATGGGGCTCTGTCTGGTGCTTGAAGCAGCACTCTTTGCTGTCAGCTCTGCAGACTTGAGGTGCTTAATGTTGTCCCTGATCCTCCCTTACTTCTTTCTGCCACTCTGTTTTCCTTTTCAGTCCCTTTCCCTGTGTGCATACATCCTCTCTGGTCTTCTGCAGACCCTTTCACACCATCTCAAGTGCCCCCCCTTCCAAATATAATAAACATAGCTCTGAAAAATAAATCTCTTCCTAACAACAAGCTTTACAGCTTCAAATGCTAGCAGTTCAGAGCATGTCTAATCTACCTCTCCTCCCCATTTCCAACCTTTGCTTGTCAGGTCCTGGTCCATCATCCTTTCCTACCTGTTTTTCTGTGTTTCAAATGCCTGTCAGAGAAGGGGAGAAAGCTTCCAGGAAGCAGGAAAAGGAGAGACAAAATTAAGTTGCCTCTTTAGGTCCTCTTCCTTGCAATTGTCTTGAGACCACAGAAGTGAAATACCCCCATCTGAGAGCAGCTGCCTTCTCTGTCCCACAGATAGAGGCATTTTAGGATATGCTTACCTCTCCCAAGTTCATTTGGGATCACCGCTGTGTGGCATCGTCCATCGTGTGTTAATTTTCTAAGGCAAAGCTTGGAGAAAGTCAAACCCAGAAAACAAAAGGGCCATGCATGTAAATCAGTGGATTTCTCCTTTTTTCTCCTGATCTAGGCATTGCATTTATCTCTCTCCTTCTCAGATCTGACCCGGAGATCAAAAGATGTCTGGCTTCATCTTGTCTGTATGCAGATACATTACACTCTTAGTACGTGCTTGGGAATTGGTTGTGATTGTTATCATCTGATTAATTCGATAGCCTGTTCCTGTTACCTTTGGCTACTGCAACAGGACTGCGGTGAACTTGGTGCTTCTTAGTCCGTCTAGATAGTGACAGGTTTAGTTCTTATCAGAAAACTTCGATAGATAGATTTGTGTCAATAATATTGAGACTAATGACAAATGCCAAACATGATGACAAAGTCAGGTGAAGGGCAATAGGTCCAGTACTGTAAGCCACTGTTGGCTTCAGGAACACAGCACTTTTGCCCAAAGCAGTTTTGGTAGTACCTCCCCACCTCCCTGGGGGGTGGAGGTCTTCTCCACATTCTGTTATGTAGCACCCTTCACCTTGCTTTGAAGGCTTTCTCTTGATTAGTAGACCACTGGTTTAGTTTGCGCTGGTTTTTGTCTGTAATGGTTACTGTCATTTGTAGACCTACTGTTAGTGACTCTATCATGGCTAGATTTTGAGCTGCACATGGGAAGTAATTTCTGGCTTCAGCATGTCTTGTAAGTGTCTTCTTGAAATGTGGTTTCATGTACTGGAGAATATTGAACAGATTATTCTTGTTCCTGTCTCATACTGTAGAAAATAATTCTGATTAGTGGCATGATTTGTGTTGACTTACTATTAGTAGGTTGGCCTGTCAGTGACACCAAACTTTGCACTTTAATATGTTTTTTTGTATATTGATGTGTTTTGCACTGAAATGTGCACTAAACAAGAATTAGTAAACTGATAAATTAATCCAGTCTTATACCCCTTGCTTAACAATGTTGTATTTCCAGCCGATTGGAAGTAAGCTTGGTAAGTTTGTTAATCTAATATGTTCACAGATACCTTTTTTGGTGGTAGGTCAATTAAATGTTGAAGACACTTCAACTTATTGTTTGCTTGCTACCAATCTAAATCTTTGCTAAGGCCAAAATTGGCATCTGTGCGAATCGTTTGCTACATTATTCCCATGGCCTAGTCATCCCTAACTGCCCCAAACCACAAATCATTTGCTCATTCCTGTTCAAGCCATCAGTCTAGCCCTCTGGGCTTTGCAGAATCCAGTAATAAATCTAGCTCTGATGACCCAGATCTTCTGAACCCTAACCTTAAAATTAAGGTTAATAGTCCAGAGACCCCTAAGAGCAAGAGAATTAATCACAAGCCATTTGTCTCTGATAGTCTAGCTTCTAGTCCTATAGGTCATGAAGTACCCAACAATAAAATTATCTCTTTAGTCCTTGCTGTCCCAAAAGTAACCTGAACCCTAACCCTAACTTTTAATCTAACCTGAAAGCCAGTATCGTAACCTGTCTTAACCACGAATCTTTAGTCTGTGGTACAATGAAGAGATAACATTGGTTAGCTTTGGTGTTGATGACATCAGAAACTGGAAAGTAATGGCTTACGGTTCCCTGCTGCAAATTCCTGTGTTAGCCCGTGGACTCATGACAGCAAGTCTGAATAAGGAAATATAATTTCTGCTGTTATTATGGTTAAAAATGCAACTGAAACTAGAAATGTTTAGTTTTGTGGCTGTGATTAATTTGGCGGGTGATAATCAGGAGTAGTTCTGGGTATAAGAAATGAGGAACCGATATATTAGCTTTACAACTGGATCATGTCCTTTTCCATGAGGCAAAGAAAAGGTCTGGAGCCAGAATCTTAGAAGATTCTGGGAACAAAGTGCTGGGAACAAAGAAGCATGGGCAGATGCTGCCATATTCTTCAGCTCTGAAAATACTGTCTTGAAAAATCTAATCTTAAATACCTAATGCTGACCTGATTGTTATTCCAGCATCTACATAGAAACAACCTTCTCCAGCCTTGCAAGCTATAGACAGCTAGTCTTCAAAACCCCAGTCCTGATCTACCTTACCTCCAAATGGCCAAGAATACTAAACTACATGCTCTTCCTGAGCTGTCCATCACCCTTTGCTTGGAGGACTTGCAGGAATAAAGAAAAAAAAATGTCCCATAGTGTATCCTGCTAGAAATCTTTCCTTATTCCAAATGCTACTGTTGTCTTAATCCTAGTATAGAGGCCAAGAACAGATAAAGACTCTTAAAACCTTCTCTAGCGCTTGGTCTTTGAATATGGCAAACCTTCAGCCCTGTAATAGAATCTGCTAGGTAATAACAACCTGCAATACTCTGAATGCTAAACCTCACCCAGCAGTTTTCTTATGCTGGCAAGGGGAAAAGGGTAACTTCTGATTTGTGTTTGGATAGGACTTGTTCCAAATATTAGACTTTAGTTCAGGTTTACAGATAGCTTCAGAAAGTGAGAAATTCTGTGGCTTGCTCTGCAGAGAAATCCTACTTGCCCAAATCTTGCAAGCCCCAAAGGATTGTTAAGGTTGCAGAGAAATAGCTTATAATTTGTTTAAGCCTGTTGTAAGTAGGAGCTCTTTCTTTAGGTTTGAGCAAGGCTTAGGACTGAGGAATCCTAGCTTTAGAGTTCTTACTGAAACTCACAGTTTCTAGTGAGGAAGGATGATGGATGTAACTAGCAGAAACAAAAGTCTTACAAGGAGTTTGATTCCTGCCGTGGGTTTCAGGCCTCTCCTTCAGGGTAAGGTTTAGGCAGTGAAAACTGTGAAGCTAGATTTGTTCCTGAATCTTACAGCCACTGAGAGGGTAAGATGTGGGATGAAGTCAGTAGGGGAAAAGAAGCTATGATTAATTTCTTATCCCTCATCAGACGCGACTAGATTAAAATAGACTAGGACTAAACAACCTGCAACTCATGGGAACCATAAAATTAGTCATAAAGTATTTGACCTGCAGGCTACTTACCTCATGTTGGTCATGTTGGCAAGTTCCCAGAATAAGAAAAGTCCCTGTAGTTTGAGACTTCCTCTCCCCCATCATACCTCTGCCCCAAAAGACAGGTCCTTGAAGTGCTGAAATTACTCATCAGTTATTTTTCCTGCTAGCTGTGTCCTTCATCTTACCTGTTATGACTTGCAAGGTACAAGCATAAAGCTGTTCAGAGACTTCCTCCTCCTCAGCTTCAACCCCGAGAGGGAGATTTGCCTCCTTAGAGAAACAAAAGCTCAATCATTTCTGTCAAATGAATGCATGACTCTGGCACAATTTGTAAGATTGTTATTTCTTCTTTTCTGAAAGAAGTTTTACCAGTACACCCAGCCATGTTCCCAACCATGATCTGATACAGAAATCGTAAACCATTTGAAACAACAAATTGTGAATTCTTCCTGCTAATAACATCGCTCCATCTTTATCATAGCAAGACTTGCAAGACTCAGAAATAAACCTCATTTTTTATTTCTTCTCTTCCTGACCTACAAATCCTAAGAATCTGAAAGAGATGCTTAGAAGTCAAGAGAAGTTAGGTGAAATTCCAAGTTTTGATAATAGAACTAGCTCTATCTGCTGAAGTTGTCATGGGAGATCCTTTTTACATGCTATGGCAATTTAACTCCTCCAAGGCACATCTTATTCTCTTTATTGTCCTTTGTCATAATACATAAGACACCCAAACACATCCATATTTCTCCTATCCCCTGATAGCAGGAAGTGTGGAAACTCAATGGGCACTCCCCAGAGTTCTGGCCTAGAATTCCAGGCCTGTGAAGTACAACATGGCCAAGGGCCAGGAAGGTCTTTGTACCGCAGGTCTTGGGATGGTGTGAGGGGTGCCAAGAGGCTGTCCACACTGGGGTGTCCACTGCCGCCTCCTCCCAGCTGACCATGCTGCTGGGAGCCCTGGCAGAGGAAGCATGCCAAGATGCGTGTGGAGCAGTGGGAGTGTTTCCTGTAATGTCCAAGCTAACAAAGTGTGTCCTAGAGTTCATACTATAGAACTGTTTTCCAGTATCCAGGAACAATTTCTTCATTGATGTTTATGTAGCTCTAAAGATAAAAATAATCTCTAGAAATTTCCTCTGAAGCTGAAGGCATTGGTGGCATAAATTCCTCCACATCCCAGTTCTCTTCGTGACCCTTCAAGCCTTGCTGGATGCATCAGAAATCCTACCTCTCCTGTTTCTGGTTTCTAAACTCCAAACCAAACCCAGGCCCATCCCAAGAGCAATCATAGAATCATAGAATAGTTAAGGTTGGAAAGGACCTTAAGATCATGTAGTTTAACCCCCCCTGCCATGGGCAGGGACAGCTCCTAAACCATGTCACC
>JANHGB010054118.1:56047-103677 GCA_026283785.1 Coracopsis vasa
CCTTTTCTTGAGTTTACTTTTCTTATTAAGAAGGAAAAAAGATTGGGGGGGGGGGATGGGAGGGGGTGTGGAGAGAGAGAGGCATCAGTGTCCAGCGCACAGCGCATTACCAGCTACGCTGCCAATTAACGTGCCAGGATACCCTTGCTCACACATGTTATGTTGTTTTGATGTAACTAAATGACAGTTGCATTCAGCTGCTTCTTTCTATGGCAAAAACATCTTCAAAAGAGCAGATGAGCGTGACCCCATTTCTCATTTTGTTTCCCATTACTTTAATTGTATATATATTGAATATATCATCTGTCGTGGAAAATTGCTTTCGTCTCTGTAACATCTGCAGGACACTACTATGGCAAAGACTAGTGCATCTGCTGACGCAGCTTTTGCTCTCCCCATTTGTTATTCTATTCCATATCCACAAATTTCAAATCTGTGTTCCTCTAGCTAGCCTGCTGAACCCACTGATTTCACTGGGAAGCACAGGTGCTCAGCGACACAGCAAGTCAGGCCATTTTTGTTTAGGTGTCTAAATATGCCTTTACTAGCTTAGACATTTGGACTCAATGTTTTTGCTCTGGGAGCATTAATCTTGCATCTCAAGTGTACACTAAATTCCAGTTTGCTTCCTCCATCTCAGTCTGTTAAAAATTTGGTTCCATGTTTTTATTAATACCATTCAGGAGAGTTTGTTTTTTTTCCTTTGCTTCAATCATACTGTCAACCCATTGCTTGCTCATTGGTGATCCCAGAATGATCTACAAGCAATGTCTCGCATATGCATACAGTGTTTATTGTTAGAAGATGAACATAACCCTGATGCTGAGGCCAATACTTTGAATGTTTTTGCATGCCATCCTCTACATCATTGTAAACCAGAAGAGATTCTGGTCTGACAGCAGGACTGGAAGGTTTATGTGATTAATACTGAGCCTAATTTATTCTGTGAGCTGCTCTGCTTAATCTCGTGACTGTCTGTGTGCAGCGCATGCATATCTTCCCCGAATGCCTTGGTACACATGTTAACAATGGGAAAAGGACTTTGTGGAAGAATGTAACTTTCTAACTCAGTTGCTGCAGTTGGCAGAGGCTGTTCCTCCCTTAGTCCACAATTTGTCTTACTTGATCTTGTGACTGCCTGTGGAAATGCCCCAAATTGTTTTTCTTGCGTTTTCACCTGCATGACTTTAGAGACAGGAAAAGCATTTCAGCAGTACTGAAATATGTTTTGCTAATTGCATGTTTTGCTTTTTCTATCTGCATTTCTCAAATCACTTGTTTAAAGATGAAAATACACTAGCTGGGAAGAAGAAGGGGGTAGGAAAGTGCAGAGATCCACATGCTGAGTTCTTTTAGATCCTGTTTTTAGCAAAGTAAAAGACAGTTTGTTTCCCTTCGAACGAGCTGTAAGTTTACTGTCCAAAGCGAGTGGAAATCTTTCCGAGAGCCATTGAGATCCTGGGATATCTGCCAGGAACAAAGGCATTCATGAGTACCTGGTCTTAACTTCTTGCCTTTTTTCTCTTCCATTTGATAGCATCACCAGACCCCAAAGGGTGAATGCACCTTGTGAAGTCAGAGCTAAGATTAGTATTTGGGGCTGGGTTTTCAAGCCACTTTTAACCACTCATCCAAGTACAAGCAGTTTTTTCTCAGACCCCGTTAGTAACAGAACCTGCCCAATGACAAAGCCCTGCAAGATTATGCTTTAGAAACATCAGTGTGTGTGTCCCTGGCAAAGCAAGGAGACAATTTAGGGGTTTTGCTTCTCATATTGTGCCACTGCAGAAGGGACCACAGCTGTCTGTAAGTGCTTTTCAATCAGCTTATGTCAGTTTAATTGCTGAAGGCCAGTTTTTTGGGTTAGTATAAATATTATGTATATATATGTAAAACACATTATACATACTTACAAAATTAAATGTGATCTATCCTGGTTTGCTTAAATCACAAAAGTCCCTGGGCAAAGCAGAATCCATGTTAGAGATAGTTAGACCATTTCCAGAAGCACTAGGTGCTGTCTTGCAGCTCCCATCCAAAAGATGCAATTGTACCCAGCTCCTGAGGCACCATCTCTATCTGTGCGTGTCTGTAAATCCTGAGAGCATTTTGAATCTCTTCTATATTGTAACTTTGATCAGATTAATTGAGTTCCTTGCAAAAATGAATGCCTTTAACTTTTTAATACCTTGGGCAGGTCATAATTATCAGGGAATCTATTAAGAACTAAATCAGGTTTTGGAAAGGAGTGAATCTGGGTCATAAGTAAAGCTTATAGCTGATATATTTTTTAAACTGAACAGTTAATTTGGTTCAAATGTCTTAATAATCACATGTAACATAGTCAGAAGACTCTGAGCCCTTTTCCAAGAGTATGCAAGTTCCTGAGTTTCTGGGACTTTCCATGTGAATTAGGCTTGCTACGTATTTTAAGAACAAAAAATAAAAAACTACCAAAAAATGATGCTTCTAAGTCATTCTGGTTCATTGGAAATGTCACCCTGCAGTAACCCCAGTGCCTATTTTAAGCTCAAAACCTTATATTTTCAGCAGAAAACTGGTGTTCTGCTCTTTTGGGGAAGTGTAAATAGATTTGCTGGTCTCTTCCTTCCTTGATAGAACTGGTTTCCTTTTCTTTTTTCAGGTTACAAGCAGAATAGCCTTATAGTGGCCAGTAACACATCTCTCGGTAAAATAAACCAACACAACAAGTATTGTAAATTCTCCACAAGCCACAGATAAGAGGGGAGAGGCTTACATTATTGCAAACATAAACATGGATTTAGTGTTTGTATGTATTTAAGCCATTTACACATTTACGCCTCGTTCCTGTGTGCAAACTAGGAGAATGATAACATGTGCCGAAAGCTGCGGAAATGGAATTGGAAGAGTCCTTGCAGATTTATTAAAACAACCCCACCACTTCTCATAAGCTTTTCCATCTCTGGCTCTAATATATCTGCTGGGTCAATCCTCTGTTGAAGTCAATGGGAGTTTGCCCCTGATTTCAATGGAAATAGGCTTTGCTTTTCCTGTAAATCCCCTGTTAAGAGAATCCTACTGATCAGTAATGACTCATTCAGAAACAGAACTCGTGAGCTGTTTGAAAAGCCCTTTTTCTGTATTTAGCACTGCTTAAGATGTATTATTTTAAAAAATCATATAATGAATAAGCTTAAAAAAGTTCCCTTTTTACCTTAAACCCAGCCTCTTCCTCTCTCTACCCAGCTCCTCCCTCCTCAGAAAAAGTGAAGTATACAATAATGCCAGTAATTATGTGTTACGTGATTTTTATTGCTTTGCAATTTATTACAAATGTTTTTGTGGGTGGTACAAAGTATTTGAACAGGTTTTCAAACTAGTCAGAAATTTATTAAATATTGGTGATTGTTATTACAGGTTGTGTTTTATGATCTAAGGTTGATTTATGTGTACGAAAACCAAAAGGCAACGCAGTGTAACTCTTTCTGCGTTCTTCTTGTGGTAACGCTCCACAATGCACAGGGAGCCTCTCTGAGCTGAAGGGGCTGTACATAAGCTGAAGAACAAGAAGTGATCATTACTGAAGCAGAAACAAAAGCAAAGTATTCTGCATGCCCTGCTGCTTCCACGGACTCGAGTAGAGTTTGGAGATAGTCAGTATTTCCACAGGTTTTTGTGAACTGCAGGAAACCAGAACTTTAGATGTTGGATTTGGAACATTTTGCTAAACTGAATATTGAAAATCACTGGAAATGCACATGTAGAATTATCTTCCAAAGGAGGAGTCAAATAATTGCTGTTACGATGGATGTCTGATTAAAAATTATAGATTCAAGGAAAGGCACAAGGCACATCATGTATAACAGCTAAAGCATAATGTTACCCAGATTATTTCATGACACACACATTTTAAACTGCGCAGTAACAAGTAATAATCAGAAAAGGACACATGGATGTATTTGCCCTGCAGATGTCCTGCAGACTCCAGGCTACCTAGCTGATTTCCTCAGAAGTGCTGGTAGACCCTCCATATCCTATCCCATTTCAAATACAGATCATAACATCAACCACACCATGCAAGGATTCACCACACATCTTCTCTCCTCATTTGTTTTATTTACCCTATTGGTCACCCATCAGAAATTATTCCCATCCTGACTGGTTTGAGAACAGATAATATTGAACAGCAACTAACCACAGAAAATCTTAAATTTGAGCAGGATGTTTTCAGATAAATAAGAAACATGCTTCTGCCTGGAAAAGAAAGGGATTTCAAATGCAATGGCTATTTATGTACATAAAGATTTTCCTGACCTTTGTTTTTCCCCAGCTGTTAGAAAACTGTAGATTGCTGATAAATTTAGACTTGGATATTTGTTCCACCCTACTTTATGACGGAAAAGCTGGAGGGAAAAGGGCATGGCTCTTGCATGCGCTGAGCTGGCCTCACCTTTTCTGCACAAGCCTGGCATGGCTGAGCTTAGAGAGAACTAACTTGCTGGCCCAGAGACTGAGCACTAATTTGTCTTCAGCTGCCAGAGGTAGCGGTGGTTGGGAAGTGAGTCACATCTCCCTCTGCTTCTGTTGTTGAAGCAGAGGGATTACCACACTAATGAGCTGCAAGACTGTCAAAGTTTCTCAGATTGTAAGGACCCCAAGAAAAAATAAATAAATAAGTGCATGGCTTGGGCTTTGGGCCATCTCTATGTACTTGCATTGCAGCCAGCAGCAAAAGGTTTCTGCTTCATTTCAGCCTCCAAAACCCATGGGGTTTTCTTCCTTCCATCCCCAAAAGCAATGTAAAAAGATTAGTATTCCTAAGCATAGAAGGAAGTGGTCCAAGTGACCCTCTGGACTGACAGGAGAGGGAAAAAATCCCAACAAGACAAATCCATGGTGGGCTGCTGAAGAACAGTCTAGATTTTGATCCAAGTTTCATTCTGGCCTTGGAAGCAAATCTTGTCTAAATCAAGTAAGGATCCTCATGGACATTTTCTCTTCAGCCCTTTCCCTTCGCTGTGCCCATCAGTATAATCCCAAACCTTCCCTAAATTAAAACATGACACTGCACACGCAGCTCTCCCTCAGGTAGCAAACGAGATATATCCGTTATCTTAAGCCGCCTTTGGGAAGTCTAAAAGCTTCAGCTTTAGACTGATGAAAAAAGAAGTATCATGCTGCACAACTGTAGAGGCTTTTATTTATTCGTGAGTTGTTGAGATTTTGGTTGAAAAATTCTATAAGCTCTAAATCTTTGGCGCAAGTTTTAAGTCTCTGCTGAATCCATTAAAATGCAAGGCTGTAGCAAAGAGGCACATCACTCCTCCTTTAGGCGCTTAACTCCCATTTACATCAATGGAAATCAGATAATTTACACATCTGGTCCTTTGTCTAACATTTCCAACTGTGTCCTTGGAGTGCTGAAATTGAGACACTAAAGAGGGCCTATTTTTAATGCTAAGCAAAACACCTTCAGAAGCCTAGGTGCTGCTACAGTGAATAAAATTTGGCACTCTGAAGCAGAGGTATCTAAAGTTCCTAATTATTTTCAATTTGTCTTGTATCTTCATTTGTTTGTCTGTAAATGCAGGCAAGACTATATACAGCTTCTCTAGCTGTATTTGTATCTTCCATCTTTCATTTCAGATTTAGGGTACATTGATAAGTATTCCTTTTCTTACCTTTGAGGAAAGTTTGATTTCCTCCACTACTCCTTGATCCATCCTAAATGTCCCTTTTCATCTTTGCTATTTTCACTTTTCAAATTCATTACTAAAAATGCATACACACACATGTAAACTCATAATTATTGTTTATGTGATTGCACAAAAGGAATGGCATTTTGCTTGATATGGTAAAAACACACATGTTAAAATATAGGTTTATTCTGTAGCATTTTTAATGTCCACTTTGGCATTATTCTCATTATGTAATATATGCATTTCAGTATGTTTAAATTCAACGCACCTTAAAAGACAGATGGTTATTTTTCTCTAAAGAACGCATTCTTCTGTGGGTAGGTGAGACACTTGCTTTTAATTTATCACAAATTATTCTTTTGAATCTCTTGCTAGTTTCATTGTTTTTTTGTCTAGAACACTTCCAGGCAGTTAACCAGTTTCAGAAGTAAATACAATTTTCAGATGATGTCAAAACCAGCATGAAAATCCACATGCTGATCTTACAAAGCACTAAGAAAACCCATTTATCTGTAGGCACACCCTTGTATCGTTTGTAGCCTGTGACTGAAGCTTTCAAATCAGCAAAATGAAAGTCAGACCTTCCTTTGAGCTCTGTAATGTTAGGGCTTCACCCTGCCAATCTTTAATCAATGCCTTGTGGGCACGTTGCCATACAGCTTGGAAGAGGGATCCTTATCTACAGTGATTTCCTGCTCTGTGACATGGCAGTGCCACAGCAGGGAACCTTCTCCTAGAGCACTAAGTGTGTATTTGGGTCACATAGTCTTGCTTTGTTTTGTATCTTCCTGGACATATATCTAGGCATCCCCTAGACGTCATCTAGGCAGCTTGCTGGGTTGGCTCTGACCCAGAAATACGTTTGGTGTCCTTTCTAGGTGCTAACTGTAAGAAGCCACCATGATGCTAAATTAGGACTAAGTACGCTGATCATTTTGTAAGTACTGGCCTTTCCCAGGGCCATCTTGGGTTCTTTATACAGAAAAGTGGAGAGGAAAGGGCCGAGGGTTCCTGGTGGGGACACCGCAAAGGACAGCAGCTGAACATGGGCGAGTCCTGTGTGAGAGTGTGTGGAAAGCAAGAACGTGCTCATCCCAGGCCTTGCATTCACAGAAGGGGTGACTGTGCCAGGACTTTGCCCTTTTTCAGAAGTCTCTGATTTTCAGTTCCTTTTAAGAGTACCATGTCTGTGGTTTAGACATTCTTTTGCTTAAACTTTGCTCCTTGGTTTCTCATCATGTTGTCCTGGTGAGGATGGAGGAGATTAAACTGGAAGTATGGAAGTGCTCCCCTGAAGCCCCAGATATGTTTTCCAGAAGTGTGCATGAGCCCTGGGCACCATGGGGTGGCCTGGCTGCCCTGGAGGGTTTCACCTCCCTGGAAAGGGGTTGGAGGAGTTCTATGGCCTCAGGGAGTGTAAGGAGAGGACATTTGCCTCCCAAATGACTGGGTTTGAAGCAGGTGGGACCCCATGGATTGAGCCCACTCACAGCAGACTGGTGACCTTACACAATGAGACTGAGCCAGGTTGTGACAGATGGTATCCCTGGATCTGAGACTGGGTCCTGGCTCTAACTGTTTAGTTAATTAATTGGGAGGAACACACGAATTAACTTGGTAAATTGTGAATACAGTATAAAACCCTCTGGTTTTGTGGATAGCTTGAATCCTATGCTGGAGTAAAATGCCAAGTATAATCTAAATTGCTGGTAGATTTTAGTGTTGTTCTCCTGGCCTTTGTCTGTTGATTCACAGAAGTAATTCTGGAAGGACACTGCTGAAAGATCTATGAGCTGGTGAGTTTTATGGGATAGGCAGGACTGATAGGATAGACACATTTCCGGCGCTGATGTGTACCTCAGTAGCGTTTATCTCCAGCAAGTTTTCATAATAAAACTGACTTGGTGAAGTGTATTTTTCCACAGAAAACCTAATTACTGAAGCGATGTCTCTTACATCAGGTAGGCTGGAAGTCCGATTTCTGAGGCTGCTGCATGCAATGTTTTACGTAGTTAAGGAACAAAGAAAGAAGGAAAAAGATTCAGAATGAGAGAAATGGGTGGATTGGGTTTGTTGCTGTGCTTTGGGGTCCAGGTTGCCCCTTGGGGAAAGGCTGTGCCTGCCAGATACAAACCAGCATTTTGTGGATCTGCAACAGCACAAGGAACTAGGGATGGCAGGGCAAGGGTGAGCACTGGCCATGAAACCTTTTCTTGCAGGCACACCCTCCATGCCAGCAGCTCGCAGGGAGTCAATTGTCCCAGCTAAACCTCCAGAGGAATGTCCTCCTCTTTCGTGAGCTTCCAGATAATACACACACTTTAAAGCATTTTTCTATCCCAGCAGTGCAACAAAAGGAGCTGTGAGTCTCAGGGCAAGATCCCCATCCTCTTCAGTGAATTCTTTTGAGATGTGGGTGATGCCTCTGTGCCAAGATAGTCCATTTACCTCCAAAGTGGCTTTTTCCAGCAGGTTTCCAGGAATGAGAAGAACAGCTGGAGAAACTGAATGTTATGCTTCACTGGTGGGGGGAAATTCTCTGTACTGCAATATTAGTACTCACTGCCTGTTGTGGTCACCAAGCACTGTCATCAAGGAGGTTTCAAGGGGCTGGTAAGGAAGTGGGATGTACTGAAGCTCTCACGCTTGAGCATTTCCAGTCCAGAAGGGTAATGCAAGGAGTATGTTTATCATGTAAACAGTGAACTGGCTATAAATAGGGAAGTTTTATACAGTGATGGGGATGTGGAGATGAGAAACCACAAATTAATGAGCAACCGAGGTTAAAGTACTTCTCTGATTAATTTTGGTTTCACTTCATTTGGTCAGAGTGGAAGGGGGAGAAGACATAGCATTGCATGATAAATCATGGTATGGGTTTGAGATTATTCATAATTGAGGCTAAACCACATCACTACCAATACCTTATCTTGTACCATTCTAGCAGGTATTTTGGATGTGCCACCTAAACAGTTTTCTCAGCCAAATTTTTTGAAAGCTTATTGGAAATCATCTCTTCTCTGTTTACCTGTAAAGCTCCAGTAGGGCTCTCTGGTATTCATTCTTTAGGGGGATTTTGGAGAAATTAATACATCACTAAAAATACCAGTGCGGTCATATTCTGACTAGAAGCAACCCAACTTTCCAGTCAGATTTCTTGGGACCTTCCGATTATAGTTACAGGGTTGTGTAAAAGAACAGGAATCTCCCTTTTCTATTTTGGCCATGTATCGTCCTCATGGTCATACAGAAAATTACTTCCCTCCAGTATCAGTATTTAATCTCATTTCTCCTTTTAGCCAAGTTAATATTTTTTGGGACTATTTCTCCAGTCTGAGGAAAGGCTGGGAATGGTGGGATGGCAGAGGATAGCTTCATTTTTAGGAACAGAGATGGGGCACAATTCTCAAAGGTTGGTTTGGGTTTGGTTTTTTATTTAGTGAACCTTCTGGAAATGCACAGTTGATGCAATTTATGACAAAATGCCCATCACTGATTATACAGATATCAGAGTAACAACTTGTAGCCCAGAACAGTGCCATTTGAGATGAGGAAGAAGTTTGGGGTTTTTTTTTACCAGGATAAGAAACTTCTTTTGCAGCAGAGTTCTCGGGTGTTTACTAAACTTCTGCCTGCTTGGAAAGTGCTCAGAAGATTACTGTGACACTGGTGGTGGCAGAGAGAGCAAGGCTCGGTGCCTCAAAAGCACAGAGGTATATTCGGCTCCAAAGCATATTGCCTTGTCCTCCACCATATCATACCCCCACTTGTGGGAACACTTACCACATTCCAGAGCTGGTACCAGTTTTCAAGATATTTAAAAAGCAAAAGAAGAACAAAGAAAACCTGACACGAAATCATTTCCTTTTTACTTCTCAAATGTGAAACTGCAACAAAGGCTATGTTAAAGGCTGGATTAGTTACAAGATGAAGATCCATGATCTTGTGAATCATCTAGCAAGAAATGGGTACTTTATACCAAGGAAGAGAAACTAGGAACTTCCCCACTGCAGTTTGCAATCAGAAGCAGCATTGCACTCTAATTCTGGCAGACTGCAACATGCCAGACTATCACCATACTAATGCTGTTTGAGCAGCGCTTTAGCACTGGCCTTCTAATCTGAAAGACTGGCCTTCATTCATTGCATTTTATTGAGAAGGGGGTTAGAAAATCACAAGCTTTAATCTTGAATTTGCCAAGAGAAATCAGTTGGTTTTCTAGGTACCCTAAGATATTTGTGTGAACAATTTCAAATATTAGGGACTAGAATCTCATAAGCTACTGCACCTACATTTGGTATGCAATTTCATATCGACTTACTTCCATCTCCTTTACTTGCCATGCTCTCTTATTTCTTTCTCATCCTGACCCTTTTTTTGCTCACTATAAGAGCAGGATCATTAAGTAAAAGCTTTCTAGGATATCATCTCTATATATACATAAGCATACAGTATTGAGCACTGTGGCTCTGAAGCATGACTTCCATGGTCACTGCAGACAACCTGGAGCCCTAATAAAATTCAAACAAAAGAGAAACTTCTGGCTAGAGATGATCTTGATCAGCTCCAGGATGAAGGAAAATTGGGAAAGAAACTTTCTTAGAAACACTTGCCGTATCCTGCTTTGATGAGAGGTAAGAATGTTTTCACATGGAGAACAGGAAAAACAGGAAAGTGCAAAAACCATCAACAGTCCCAACTCTTCCAGTTTTCCATAGATGAAGAAAGCAACAACCAGCACTCTAATGTATAAGAAGCTTATAGTCGTGATGACAGCACACGATTTCACACCAGATTTGGCATGCCACTGATCATTTTAAGGCCTTCTGACTGCACTGTGTTTTAGACAGCCCTAATATGATTATAGAGTACGCTAAGTTGAAACTAAATCTGGCTGCTTCCACAGGCAAATTATTTAAATGCATGGCCTTCAAGATGAGAGCAAGGCTGAATCTTCATATGCACATGTACATTTATTTGCTCTACTTATTCTAAAGCTGTCTGGACATGAAGAATTCAAGGCATATTTAGCTCACACATAATTGCTATGCATCCATTGCTTCCAATGTGCAGCTGGCTTGCGTTTCACCAGCTGAACACATGGGAAAAAGAAAAGTTGCTTGTTGCATGTGTCCCTTTGGACTTGGCTCAGTTGCTTTTGCTTGTAGCAATGTAAGGTAATTTATGCAGTATTACTGTAAAAGCAAGGTTTCAAGAAGTAAGAAAACTTTGGGTTGCTTCAGGAATGTTATTCCTGTAGTGTGGTCATGTTGCCCTTCTACTTTATGACCAAACTGTTAATTCCTTGAAGTTACAATATCACTATGATCTGAATGTACAATGTTAATTTATTAATAAGGTAAAAGCATGTGAGAAAGAGACAATGATCCCCTCCAGATTGCATCATATCAGAAAAAAAAACATAGCCATTTTGGAAATAATTCTCTCCTGCACACAAGAAGTAACACTGGGGAATTTTAAAACTGAAGCGTCTACTCAGATAGAAAGCAAAACTTCTAAATTACTCAGAACTCTAGCAGAGGAGACATGCCTACAATGTTGACAACCCCTATCAAGCTCTGATTCCAAATATGTTTAGCTTTCCAGGTGATACAAATGCGTGGCTCTGTTTCAGAGCACCAGAGTTCACAGTGTTTCATGTCCAGCAGTACACTTCTGACTTTCTGTGTATAAGCCAAGAGAATAATTTCTGGATGTAAATCCAGCTTAGGTCAAGGTCAGGTCTGAGTTCAAAGAAGTCTAAAGTTTCAGTTCAGATTTGTTTACTGTGAAATCTTGCCAGATCTCTATTGTCCGTTATGTCCTCCATGTCTTTTAACACAGCAGTTCAGTGATGGTGATTAGTTCACAGGAGCCCACGAGGAGCCTCTTGATCATGTTTTACCACCTAATTGACAATAAAGTTGAGAGACTACTTGTCATGATGCTGACAGAGAAGTGGTATTCCTGGGGCTCATAAAAATATTCCTACCTGTTCTGCATTTCGTAACAATAAAACTTTTGATGGAGAAAACCCATCTCCACATTCCAGCTCCTCCTGCTAATGATACCTATTATGCAATGCTGTGATTATAGTTACTGGGTTTTATTAACCTAAAAGCTCTGATAATTCCCAGCTGAGGAAGAGCTAGATACTTCTCAAGATTTCTGAAAAGAAGCTCAGAAGACGTAAGTGAAATATTTGGATCCATGAAAATACAGAAACATTTTTTCATAAGACGTGTCTTTTGTAGGCCGCTTGGGAAATGACTGGCAGGTCAGCAGTGCAATGGCTGCAATACTAAAGCTACACTTTTAGTGATATTTCTACCATCAGGTCAAAGCACCTCAATATTTCAACTGATAGCAAACTGGAAGCAGACTCCGTTTCCAGTAAGGGCTGTCTCAGAACTGAAAATTCACAGTGCCTGAATCCAACAGCCCCCCCACACTCTCACCTACAGCATTTCTCTTATAGACAATGCTCTTGGGTTTGGATTCAGTTATCCCCTTAAGATTCAGTGTGCAACAGCGCACTGAGTGGTGCTGTATGGGTGGATGTGTCTTCAATAGTACCATTCATATAGTAGTTCTCAGCCTGAGCAATCTGTCAGCGTGAGGGTCTTTTGCTCTAGTTCAAACGTTCCTGAAATCCAGACGGGAGGTTTGATTTCATGGGTCTAGTAGAGGTTTCTCACAAAAATAGAGGTATTTTCAAGATATCCAGAACCACAAATCAAGCCCCCATTGAATTTCAGTTTCCCTTGCAGGTCATTATTGTTTTCACCACTTTATGGCAGTACTGGCCAAAATCAATCTTTCACAACTCCACTTCCTAGTCATCCTAGAAGAAAAAGGTTTGGGCATTTCATTAGAGCTATTTATATTTTCAAAATGAGGAAGACATTCTGAAAAAGAGATTGTTTCTGCAGCCAATTTGGGGACCTTCTGTCTACAAAATCTGCTCTAGACACTTTCCCACCACAACTTTCTTTCCATTATTAGGAACTTACACCACGTTGTATTTAGCTTGGTATTTTGCCAAAAAATGTTCTTTAGGTCTCTATAGTACAAAATCTGACAGAAAGCATAACACAAGGAAAAAAAAAAAAAAAGGTATTTTTAAGTCCCTACTTTTTTCCATTTTCCCATCAGAAAAATTTTTAAAAAAATATTAGTAATATAAATCCCTCTCTGTTCCAGTTTTTGCTCTGGTTATTTATACCCTTTAAATATGATCCATGTAGAGAAGTCCAAAGTTATTAAATCCGTTCAGATAGCCCTTCAATCTATTCAGGAGCTGAGTGTACCTGGCACAGCACTGAGTATTTCCTTTTGGTTTCTGAGCTAGAAGCAAGACCTGAAGTAAATTATTTTCTGCTATGATAATGATGATACTACCAGACGTCCTGAGTGGAAACAGCCAGGGAGGTTCCGATCCTGACTCACGTTCTGATATTGTCTCTTTCTTTTTCACCCTAGGAAAACTCAGCTCAGATTCCATCTGTGGTTTTCAGTAAGAATAGTGCTTTTCCCTTCTTCCCGCACAATTTTCCAGCCAGATTGACTGAACTACAGAAAGGTCAAATGACTTACTTGCAGGGTAAGCCATGAGTCAGTAGCACAGCTAGCACTGAATCAAATCCTTTCCTGTCTTCCAGTCCAACCACTAGACAACACACAATTGCTGTCATTGACCAGAGAGCTTTAATGAAGTCAGCATTAGCTGTGGTATATGCTAGCATCAGTCTCTGAACAGTGTTACTATGCATTAATATGAGTCTGTGAAAATCAGTCACCTTCTAAGAGCAATTCTTTTGGTATGTCAGCAGACAACAGACCTTGAGTCCCTCTCTTTGCATGCTTTGTGTCCTCACTGTGCATATTGCTATCTGCACACTTAAGTCATACAACTCTGCACCCATCTGCACCGGGACTTGGTGTGTATAGTTCTATTCAGGGCTGAACTGCAGCCTTCATTCTCAGTCTTCAGGTCCTGGGACCTCCAACAGGATTTCAGCTGCCCTTTCTTTATGGTCAAGAAGAGGGGAAAGGGTCCATTATTCTGTTCTATAGTAATATGAGATCATGGTTTGGAAAATGTTCAGAAACACTGGACAAGATAAACTCCACAATCTATTTTGACCTTAGACTCTACCGATGTTTGCGTTTGGCTGACCTATATGCATCTGCACATATTTTGGCTGATAGATGTCTGGAAATCTTGCAGAGAGTGATTGAAGACACTGTAAAAAAAACCCAGAAAATATGGCTGAAAAAAAGCTTAAGCAGACATCTACTCTGTCTTCATCTAGAGCGGGATGGGGTTTATCTACATCATTTCTAGCAGGCAGCTCAACTTCTATGCTCTGCCTCCCTGGGAAATCTGAGCTATCACTTCACAACTCAGATTATTAGGTTAGACATTAAGGGAACTTTTATTGACTGCCCTCCCTTGTTGAAATGAGAGTGTGTCACTCATGTATATGATGTAAAGCAATAAAAAAATAGAACTCATACAATAGGGAATGGTATGTATTACAAAGTGAATGGTACAGAAGTAAAATGTGTCTTCAGCAAGAATTCCCTTTCTCTTATGGCACCTTTTGCAGTACAAAGAGCCTTTCCCCCCTCACCCCCTCTTTTTACTGAATAATGCCTTTCTCCTAATAAGACTATTTACAAAGATTTTCCAAATGTTATTCTACATAACTGCCTATATATGTGAAGAAAAGGTAATAGGAAAAATAAATTGTTTTCAAATGACTCTGAAGATTTGACTTTTCAAAGCCAGGAAATTAATATTGAATCATCTGACTGAATCTGCTGTGCTGTGCTGCAGTGTTTTAGCTCATGCAACACACGAGATAACCACTGTTCAGAGACTCTGCAGTAACTCAGCAGAATAGGATGAATGGAGGATGACGTCTCTGCTATAAATCATCAGGTCTATTGTGTATATATGTAATAGACAGGACTTGGGAAGTAGGGAAATACGGGACTGTTATGGAATACCAGAAGGAACTTTTTAGTATGTTTCTCTCACTGATGACTGGTTGGCAGCTCGAAAAAAACCCTCTAATATAAAGTCAGCATATAAATTAGAAATGGAAAGAGCTACTATTAGATCATCTTTTCCATTCTCCTGTCACTGTGGAATTGTTCCCTACAGTGTGTTCTTGAGTGTTTTGTCCAGTCTTCTCTGAAATAACTTCAGCAACAGGGTTTCCATTGCTTCTCCTTGGAATCCTGCCCCACACTAGTAGATTGTGTTAATAGGAAATGTTACTCTAAAGCATAAATTTTCCTGCTCTCAGTTTCATATCATTAATTCCACTTATACTCCCTTCTCTGGTCCTAATCAATTCCTTTGCCTCCTAAGTGTTCATATCCTCCTAAGACTTATGGGGAATTATCATATCCCAATTAGATATTTAGCCAAGATATGTGCAAAGCCCATTCCCTTCATTTTCCTTCAGCCCACATCTAAGCCTTGGGTAATTTTTTCCCCTCTCTGAAGTCCCTTCAGTTTGTCATTGAGTTGCCCTTAATTTAAGTTGAAGCCAGTTCTGGCCCCTACTCTGCAGCTGGAGATGCAGTGATTTGGTTTCCAGAGCACCAGCAATTCCCAACTCACCACAAAGTCATATGGAGAAGAGTGGCCACGGAGACCACTCAGGAAGAAGAAAATAGAGGAGAGTGGCAGTTTTCTGGGAAAAAGCAGCATAAAATGCCAGCAAAACAGCATAAGCAGTGGCCCCAGGGAAAGAAGAGCCAGAGCAAACCCTTGTAGGAGTGCTGGGAGCTGCGCACGTGGGATATGGCACCACCCTGGCTAACAGACCCAAGTGCTGCTGGTGGAGCAGAAATGCACTCCCCAGATCACTCTGCACCCACCCCACATCAGCTGTGCTCATCACCTCTTTGCTGGCATTGCCCACCATTTCTCAGTGTCCCACGCCATGACCTCACGAGCAGCAGCAACCTGGGCGAGCATGTGCGTCACAGATGGACAAAGCCCACTCTGTGTAGAGGTTTTTTCCTTGTGGCTGTAAAATTAAAGAGTGGGAGAGAAACCTGGGCTGTATCATGGTGTCCTGGTGGTCCACCCCCTCTGCCGAGCCCTGCAGACTGTCCAAAACGTTGTCATTTTACCCCAAAAGGCAAGCAGGCCTGGGGTCGATCCAGCATGGATTACAACATCATCCAATTCACAGGGAGGGGTATTTTTGAAAGAGGATTATATTATTATTTTTTTTTAATTCTGGCTGGCTGCCAAAAAATAAATAAATGCTGTAAGTATAATGTAATGTTTTTAGAGGGCATGGTGATGGAAAGAGAAGGCTCATTTCCATATCCCTGTTAGAGAGCAGGAGGGGGCAATGTGATTTCTGCTCCGGTGTGCAAAGCACTCTTACGATATGCAAGGTATAAATGCTGCTGTTTCACAGTGGAATTTCAAAACCACTATCAGTCTGAAGAAAGCAGTGCTTTGTTTCTAATCAGAACAACATCATATGGGTGTTTGGTCTGCATTTCAGCATCAAAAAACCTCTGCCTGAACCTCTTGTGACCTTTGGAGAGTTTTGCATAATTAGCTTGATTAAAGACACAGCACAATTTTAGCACCAGGGACCAAAAACCCACAAATTACTGCGGATCACATGTTTTGCAAAATAATACCATTCATGTGATTATTTGTTTTGCTCTAATCACTTTTGAAATATTACTCCATTGCTTCAACTTGAATTGCTGGTTGTAACAGATAGCCAGTTCCCAAATAAAATGTAAGCCTCTACAAAAATGTTTCCGTGGCATGAGAAACTGTTATTGGATTTCTCTAATGCCATAGGGCTGAGTTTGATGTTTATGTTAGAGATAGGACTGAAAAAGGCCCGCAGTACAAAGACTTTTCAGGTGTGTATGCTGTCGTTTCACTGGGCATTCCTCAGACTTTGCTTTTACCATTTTGATTTCCGTGTGTTAACCTCGAATTTTCAGTGTGGCAAATCCAATAAAAACCAGACCCAGAATGTGTGATAAAACATAGGTAGCCTTTCACATCCAGGGAGCATCAGGTCATCTTACAGAGAGCAATCTGGGAACTGCTTTCGTCAAGGAATCCGGAAGATCTACGTGGGGACTTGTCACAGAGGGAAGTTCTGCCCTAATGCTCCTTGGACCATGCAGGGTAGAAATTGAGCACACGGTGCACCCCCAAAGCATTACCAGAATGGAGATACCTTTGACAAGGCAACCCACCAACCTCCTGCCTGCTAGAATGGACACTGCTTAGTTGTTTTCTCTCCACTCACACAAGAGGTAGTAATTTCCCACTGCCTGAGGGTGGTGGAAAGAAAAATGCTCAGAATGTCCCAAGCACCCCAGGCCCAGACGGAGAGCTCTTTTATAGGATCCTCATCCTCTGCCAAACACCATTTTTCCTCACCGCTTTGGTGCAGAGTGGCTGTGGATCCCTGCCCATGTGCTTGCCTGTTAGAAAACAGGTTTCCTGACACACTCGCTGTCCCTCAAACAATGAAAGGAATCAGGCAAGTGCAGTTGTGTCCACACAGTCTGTAATCACATGCCTATATAGTTGTATAAGGCCTAGCTTACATCCTGCTCTGGTCTGATTTCCAGTAGCTTCCAGACTGAAGAAAATGGTCAGCTACATTACAGATCTTGAGAGCTATTTCAAGTAATCCTGCCCTCATCCACACTGTACCTACAGCCCTCACAGTCCGCTGGCCTGCTGCACAGATTTATGCAACCCTCTGCTGTTAGCACACCCTCATTGCTGCAAAAGATCTCAGCTCAAGACCTTCATGTGTTAAAAGAAATTAAGGAAGTTGCAAAATCTGTTGGTACAATAATAACAGTGGGTGTTCTTACAAAAACCAGTACAAGCTGGTTGAGTGGCACATCTGGGATGGTTTTAAGAAGAAACTTGATTAATACCACAGATGACTGCTATTTAAAGCCATTCGTTTTGATGCGTAGTTTGGGGGAGGTTCAGCTTACCCCTAAGGAAAAAGCAGGAGTTAATACAGACAGTGAGCGTCCATGCTCCACTGGATGGTATTGATCGCTGGTGATTTCATTTGATATTTTTAAAATGGGGAACTTGATGAGAATAAATATGAGGAAATTCCAGTGGGGCAAAAAGTACAAGTAGCAAACCCCTCTCCCCTTTAGATCAGAAATTTAACCTGATGATTAGGTGATTTGGAAAGTGAAGTGAACAAGAAATAAAAGGTCATTTGTGATGTGTGGTTAAAGAGGAATCTGCTGGCAGCTCACTCTGCAAGACAAACAAACAAACCACTTAAGGAAGGTGAGGTTTAAATGAGAAAGGAACTGGCCCATGACAGTAGATAAAGGTAGGAGAGGATATGAGGATAAGTCCACAATGATAAACACTGCTTGTTGGGTACCACGTGTGACAGTTGAGTGCTAGTGAAAGATGATTTTGGAGCAGATAAATACATTGATGTGTTGGTCCTTCGCTGTTCAAAGATTCCTGTTTCCAACATTACTTGCAGTGATGTAAGGTATGATCAGGGTTGAAGCCTCTCAGGTTGGAGAAACTTGGAAGAAACTCATATTCAGTAAAGTAATGGCATACCAGAGTGCTCATCCAAGGGAAGTGAAGTGTGAAATAATAGATGACAAAGATATACTTTCTAAGTAATTAGATATAGCTGTTATTAACCAGCACTAGAAGGTCCACACGGTGACTATCTGTAATAGATCAGAGGAAGAGGCTTGAAAGCTTTTACTTCAAAGGAGTAAGCCTCACATGAATCCTCAGGAGTTAGCAATGGAGTGAGGACCATGTTTGCAGTGTACAGTTTAAAAAGGGCCAAGGCCACACAGACTCCACTAAAGAAATTCAGCTCTGCTCCTTGCCAGAGATCTGAGTATCTTGTGTTCAGAAGTAGGTGAGGGTGGGTGTGAATCCTCTATAATGCACTGGAACCTTTAAACAGCCCTGGACAATGTCTGTGTCTGCAGGTCAGGGGGGAGTTTCTTCTCTTGATATAAAAGACTTAAGATCAATGCAGCTTTTGGGATGAACAGATTTTAGGCAGCATTCCCTTCAGCATACGGACTAGTTGCAGCACCATATGGAAGGTGATGATATTATAGCAATAAATGTAATGGATCTGATTGTGATCTGGCTTGCACCAGTTCTAGGCAGATGCAACTCCTTCAGCTTTAATGGACTTACCACAGCTTCACACCAAATGAAGTGAAGTGAGTTTTGGGTACAATACGTCTACATTAAGCAATGAAAGACTTGTAATTTGTATGATATATCTTTTTTAATTTCTCTTTTCTCTTTTTTTTTTTTTATTCCTTAACTAAAGTGCTAGCATGTTGTGTAGGGGGACATTTTTCATTCTCATTAGCAGTAGGCATTCTGTTTGTTGTAAGCTGTGTGTGGGTTCCTGTGCAAGACAAAGGCATGGCACTGCTCTGGCTGGGGAGCTTTGTGCCAGCTCTTCACTGAGGAACTTCACAGCAGTTTTGGACATATTTTTCTTCACTGGGAGTGGAGGGAAGAAAACAGAGCATGTGTGCACAGCAAAGGCAGACTTTCCAAACCTGGTTAATCTCACCATACCCTTGCTGTGCAAACTCCGGCTGCTGTAAATGAAATGGAGCCATGGGAAGCTAAAGCACAAGGAACAGAAGAAAGGAGACAAAGGAAAGAAACAGTGGAGAAGATGGGGGAGGTAGCAAGCTAGGGAGAGAGAAGCACCAAGCAGCAGACAGGCTGTAATAGCAGCACTGTTCGTGGAAAAGAATAAAGCAGAGGGAAATACTTCTTTGCAGATAAAAAAGACTTAGAGATTTGGAACTGTGCTACCTTTCCTCTATGTGAGAAATTGCTTTCCAACAATCCATTTCCCACCACTACTCATCAGCTTCTGCTGAGAATGGGTGGCTGGAGTCAGTGGGAAAATCCTTAGAAGAGATCCCAGCTTGGTTTAATACATATATGCAATTACCCTTCACCTCCTGATCAGCACTCAGCTCTTCTTGTAGCTACATAAATTGATACTGAGCAGCAGGTCACTTGCCCCCAGAGATCAACCCTGCATTTAGAAGGACATGAAGGACAACGGGGGAAGGTGAACAGGGTAGAGAAGGTGGGAAGCAGCATAGAAGTCCAGGGCTGAAGAAAACAGCAAGAAACTCATTCCATGGCCCTCCTCCTCTTCTAGCCTCCTCCTTGTCTGTGGCTGGAGCACATCTGATGTGTAGGCAGCACTCCGAGCCCGGGAATTTATATGGCCCTGACATTTGCAGGAATATGCCTTCTACAGTTGTTAGAGACGCTTTTGTCTTGTCAACATGGGAAACGGCCTGGTTAAGCCCAGGCCTGGGAGGCAGTTGCAGATTAGGGAAATTATCTTTGGAGTTGTCTGTATTGGCCCATGTGAATTTGAAAAGGACAGTTTGTTCTTATTTTACTTTTTTTTGGCCACAGCTAAATAAAGAAAATATGTTATAAATATTAGAGGTATCTACTTTCAGCTTTGAAGGTTTAAAAAGATTGATGATCTGGATAAAAAAATTTGGGATTTCATTATACTGTAGGCTCCTTTGATGAAACGTGAAGAAAAACTGCCTTTTAAATGTTTTGTGCAGAAAGACATTCCTGATTCTTTCAGCTGATCTGCAGCCTTTGCAATTGCTAGCTAGCTGTCAAATAGAAGTCAGTAGGATGATGCTCTGCAACAGCATGGTGCAGGGGATGCCCTGAGGATGATAGCACATGATACCCACCTACCTCCACAATAGCTCTGTTCCATGGTAGTGGTACAGAGCAAGAGTAGCTCCACTGAACTACTGAACACTAGTGTAAGACCAGGGCTTCAGCTGCACGGATGAGAAGTTTGAGGAGAGACGTGATGTGACCACAGGCAGTGGAGCAAGATACACTGTGAGAGCAACTGCTCCACCACTCTGGCTCTTCCTTGCATGCAGAGTCACTCTGCCAGACTCCGGCCAGCCAGAGGAAATGGCCCTGCGTCATTTCTCTTTCATGAGTATCTGTTGGACCACATGATGTGTCAGAAAAGGCAGAAAAAGAGAAACTCGTTGACAGTGCATCAAAAGGGGAAAATGGTTGTTGAACCAGTGAAGTGGAACTGTAGCACAAGGCACATCATGTGAGTGTGTTAGCCATACTTGCAGTCATTTGGGTTCCCAAAGCAGCTGTGCAATGCCAGGGGCCAGGGCACACACCTCTGCAGAGTTGCAGAAGGGGAAATACAACGTTTGTTCTGCTTTTAACTACAGCTGATGTCAATAGAGTCACAATCAACACATGTGAAAGGAAAAGCTTTTTTGGTTTGGTTTCTGGATGTTCTGATCTCTTCCGCAGTTCTTTCACCAATAACCTGCCTTTGACGGTAGCATTATGCTTACCCCAGAGCAATCCTTAGTAATGTAATTTTTTTCTGATATGTCAAATGTTGCTAGAAATCTACTCCTCAGTGAGGACGAGCTGTGTGGAAGGTTTCAGCTCTTGGAGTTCAGCTGGTTTTAATTACCCACACAGATAAGTGTAGCCATTTATTTTCTTTGAACTGGAAAAGGTTGCTTTTCTATTTTTAACCCCTAAAGATGGACAAGTAATTCAAACGAAAGTCCTCACTCCAGAAATAACCTATGAGGAACAAACCCAGTTTCTCATGAGGCAGGCTTTAACCCATACATACCTACTCAGTTCAGTTTGATTATATTCAGGTCAGGTTTTCATACCTTGGTAATAGCCATAATATCTGAGACTCATCCAGCAGGGCATTGAGCAACATGGCTTGCATTTGTCTTTTAAGATCACAGCGATGCTCGCACAGAGAGGCACTAGTTAGTAGAATTCCTCACTGAGTAAGATGCTACTCAACATGTATAAGGGTGACAAGATCTGGTCCAAAACAAACATGTATGACCAATTTTCCGAAAGAGCTCAGCATGTTGCTATTAATGTCACAATGGGGAGAGACTGCGTGCTAAACACTTACAAAAATCTGGCCCTTGTTTGGATGTGAATGGGGGCTTGAGCTCTTTAGAAAATGTGGCTGCAATTGCGGGTGCTGAGTACTTAGGAAGCAGTGGTGGTCCTGAACCATGGCTGCCATTACTCTCTGGTTTACACCCTTGTCAGCTATTGATTTTCAGCAGTTGCACCCTTCTGGAATTGGAGCAGCACAGTCAGGCCGCCATCATTGATAAATTGGGTCACATATAGATAACTTTATTTTATTTTAATTTTTTTTAAGAAAATGTTTTTGAAATATTACCCTGTTTCCTGAATCCAGGCTGCTCCTGACCGCCTGCCAGCTCCCAGATTAAATGTAAGTCATTACGGAATGTTTTCCTCACATGGGAAAGACTGGAGTGGCTCGGTGTTAGTTTTGCCCTCCAACATTAATTCTAATTACCTCAAAATGCAAACATGTTTGAGTTTCCAGCAGATGACATTATTTTCTCTTTGACATCAGACATCAAAGAAAGAAAAATAAACATGGGACAGTGACAGCATTAGGCCTCTAGTCATTTTTCAGAAGGTTTTTCATGTTCTGTTCCAGACTGGTTCTTCTTTAAGGCTTGTCTCGGATATTAGGGAGGGGAAAGGTTTACAGACTCAGAGACTGATGAAGTCTTTTCCCTTCCAGCTCTCTTTAAATAAGAGGGGGGTGAGGGAAAGGAGAGGAGCAGTCTGGTTTAGATCAGGGATGGAGTCTTGGTTTTTAGAGACACACAGACACCCCAATACTTGGGTTATTTTCTTGAAATTATTTTAGCTTTTCTTCTGGATGTTCATGTCTGATACTGCTGCATTTAAAACTTGCAATGATTCAAAGAGAACAGAAGTTTGGCAAATGTAGAATACTGAAAATAGATGAAAAATGATGTTGCCAGATATTGCCTCTACAGAGCACTGACCTTGCAGATGTTGCAAGTCCATAAGGTTTGAAAATGGACCGACCAAGAGAGCTGCCTCTCCTTTTACTTGTCAGGGTTTGGGATGTATTTTTGTGAAGCCATGGCGCTGGCAGCTCCAGGTCAACCTTCGTGTGTCCTGACACAAAGCCAGGATCCTCTTGCCTGCATCCAGAGCCCACTTCTTCCCAGTTTTGTCCATGTTCCTGCTGTGACCCTGAAGCTCACACTGAAGTTTTTCTCTGCATCTGCAAAATGGAACTAATACCACTGCTCATTGTGACTGAGACGATGGAGAGAAGTAAAGGCTCTGTGGCTAGAGACCCTGGCTATAGAAAAGTCTACATAAGAAATCAAATCATGGGAAAATTACAAAAGTCTCTTCCCAGGGACTGGGATAACAAGGTTATTGCAGGACATGGCTGAGATGCACTGTGCTGGCAGAGCTGTGCAGGGAAGCTTGGACAACACGTCTGTGCTACTTGCTCCTCACTTTCTTGGGCACTAAAACTGACTCCTGAGTTTTAAAAAAAGGTCAGCTTGTGTTGGACACAGCAGCGGGAGCTGGTGCTGTGCGGTGTCCCTGTTCAGCGTGCTCCTTTCTTCCCCCAATGGAAAAATAGCTCCTTCCACTGCACGGGGCAAGGAGCAGTTTTTTATAAGGCACACACGCATTTTAAGAGTGTATAAACAGATTCATTTTCAGTTAATAAATAACAATAAATAAATAAATGAGCACTGTGCTCTGCAGTTGTTGCCTGCGGTGTGAGCTCAAGCGTTTTGAAGTGTTCTCATTGGGAACACCACAAATGTTTGTAATAAAGCTGACTGGCAAAATCTTGGGCTGGAGCCTCTGGGCTGCTCAGCCAGCTTCACACCCATCCTCCTGACCCATTTTCCCTTGATGCATGCCCAGGGCAGGCAGCAGATCCCCAGGGGCCCTGCAAGGGCTGTTGTTTGGGGTGGCTGGAATGGTGGGTATCAGCCAGCCCACCTCAGGCTGCCAGTTCATCCTCACACTGAGGCAGCTGAGGATGGCAGAAAGATGCAGTAAAATCATTTTTGCATCTCTCCTCTGTTCTTGCAGTAGTAGCCTAGAGCCTGATGCTGTCAGACTGAAAATTTCCCAGGAGATTTTATTTAGTCACTCTGTGCAATACCTGGAAACTTCACTGGGACACTCCTTCTGCCAGGAAGCATTGCAAGAGGGACCATGGATTCCTTCACAAAAGGTAGAGAGGAAATGACTGAGGAAGATGCTTTACCTTTCCAAAACCACCTACAGTGAGTCTGCTCGCAGGAGACAACCTGAAGGGTTCTTTTGAACAAGAGAGCACTGAAAACCTGCCCTACAGAAGTCAGTGTTTCCATTTGGGCACTCAGAAATGAATGTGCTTAAAACTGAGCTTTGTAAGGAAATTTGAACCAGCCTGAATACTAATATTGGCAACAGCTCTGCATGTTGGTAGAGCAAACCAGCCTTCTTTGGGCAGTGTATCGTTTGGGGATACATTTTAAAATTAGATAACACAAACATTCATACAAATGGATTTGATTACTTTCTGTCTGTACAGGACCAGGTTTCTGTAAGGGAATGGACAGCCGCCTGAGGAGAAATGGTGGTGGAGTATGTGAGTATCCTTTTTCGCACACATCAGTGCATATTTGGTATATGAGGTGGTGCTTACACAGTTTTCCTTTCCCTGTTCAGGCAGACAGTTTTTAAAATGTGGCCTGTGGTGTTTCTGTTTCTTTGATGTTTTCAAACGAGATCTAGTTATTTTAACATGTCCATTATATCTAATTCTCTGCTAAGGCCATCTCAAGGCTTCGGAGGAAATATGGATCAGGTTTTGTTTTGTCCAACCTATTTCACTCATCTCTAATTTAAAAGGGAGCTGTATCCTCTGGTAAAATGGCATTCACAACTTCGTGTTTATGATGTGAGAGATCCTCTTGCTTCAGAAATGTACAGTCCTTCCTCTCCAGTTAGCAGAGTGTCTGCTAGCTGCTAGAAACAACGTGCCAATGAAGTGTGGGTGAGTTATTCTTGTCTCTTCTGGATGCTGAGTGATGGATAATAGTCAGAGTTGCATACACACATTTAGAGTCATCCTGGTGCTTCACCCAAGGCCATAAAATGAGACCTGTGATACTAGAACAAGATTATACCTTCAGTGAAGTCTGAACCAGGCACTGCTGGGAGTCCACCAGTGGGAACAAGCCTTACCCAAATCAGTTTGTGTTCAAGCTGTTGCTATAAATGAGCTGCATGTTTTGCAGGATGTAAGACAATGGTGTACAGCACAGGCTTGCTCCTGAGAGGTACCAGGCACCCCCAGCTCTTTGCTGGGATCATTGCACGTACAGAGATTGCTCAATCATTCTTTAGGTCAAGTCCTCACTAAATTGTATCCATAACAACAAATTAAATGTACAAGGCTGTACAAAATGACGTACGTGTGTGATAAGTAGCAATGTGCCCATTAATATTGCGTGACTTGGTGGAAGAGAGGTTTTTCTAGTACAACTTCAGAAGTGCTTAGGACAAGAAGATATTCTCTGTGGGAGCCGTCTACTTTCCACGTGGAAAATGCATGATGGGGTTTTGGGTAGAATTGGATATATTTTGCTGCTTTGAATTACTGTCTGGATGAGTCAAGCTATTTTTCGTCATGTCTGATCTCTGCGGTGCTGGCGAATGGTTGTTTCTGGGTGGACGGTGCATTAAAGTTCCCGTTAACAGTCAGGTTCTCCTCAGCTGCAAATATCTGTCTTTTAAAATGAAAATAAGTATTTTTAAACTAATTCCTCTGTTATCAGTACCTGTTTGGCAGTTTCACTCTTTGTGGAGCATATGTCTGGATGGGAGTCAGAGCTTGTTTTGGAAGAGATGGCCTATTGCCATACCCCCTTGCTGTTTCTTTTAAAGCTGTCTGTAGTGCATCTTTCAGCTTTGTGGAGGGTTTTTTTTTCCTCTCTCTGTTTCATGCCTGGCCGTGGTGCTTTATACATTCACTAAGAATGTCTAGAAATAAAGATAAGGAATTGGGGAAACTGTAAATATCCTTATCTCTGTTGCTGGTGTAGGTAGAATGGGTACCCTGGAGAAAAATATTGGTTTGTATGAGTCAACAGCTGCCGTTGCTGTAGGTACTGAGTGAGGCTGTGCTGCAGTCATTAATCTTGTACTCCTGTAGCCTTTCACTAATGAGAAATAAAAGCAAGAACATTGCTGGTCAGGGATTAGAAATGGAGACTGTGCCATTCAAGAGGGAAGATCCAAATCCACTACTGATAGTAGCTGAGATTGATCTTGTAAGCTAATGCTGCTTAACTAGTAGTATCTCTTGCAGAGGAATAGTGTCTAGGTGTTTTCAGTAGTAGTTGTGTTTTGGACAGAAGGTGACCTTCACATGCATGCTCATATTAACCTGGCGGGCAGGGGGGACTGTACTGTACAAAATAACCATCCCTTGCTGAATCTGCCAGCAGCCAGAACCTGATCTCAACTGTATGAATGCCAGTAGAGAGCTCCCATCACAAGCTGGTTTATTACCCTGTCCATTATCACCGTGCAGGTAGCACACCAAGGAATGACTGCAATGGAAAAAATATTATTTAGATATTTTCAAACATGATGTTTTATACTTGCTTGAAAGTTTAAGACCTACTGGAAAGAAAAACATACCTTCAACCCCCAAAATATATGAGACACATGAACAGTGTGCCCTGTACTACCAATGTTCATATAGCAATCACTTGCTCGTATATACCAGAGATTAAGCTGGCAAGACATCTACAAGGACATCTAAAGAAGGCGTTCATAGCATGTTCAGTTCAAGATTAGCTCTTTGGGAAATGCCACATAAGAAAGACAACAGGAAGTTTGGATCCTTGAGGTCCCTTCCAACCCAAAGCATTCTATGATTCTATGATTCTACATGCAGCTGCTTGATGACCCAGACATGGTAGTTTATCCTCCAACTTCCTACATTATGGCCAAGAGGAAAGCAGAATGGTTAGAAGTCATGGCAGCTGCTTACTTATCTAAACCTTTAAATTGGTATTTGGAAAAAGAAGGTGAGGCCAAGGTTTGTTAAACTGGATAAATTAAGGCTTCTACAGCTATGCTGTTAGGGATGTCTAATTCTTTCATTTCAAATGCTTGTGAAAAACAGAGCCTACTTCCACGCTGTGGCACCAAAGCCATCTAGTTTTCAAATGTGATGAGCACTAAATAGCCTGGGTGAAACAGACCTCTTCTTCAGGCTGCTTATGTAAAATATCAACAGAAAGCCTCCTTGGTACATGTAAGGTTCCTGATGTTTGTAGCTTTAGTCCTTCTCATAGCCTTCATTCCCACACACATATTCCACATGTTTTTCAGTACAAAGTGAATGCATGGACTTGATGATCTTAAAAGTCTTTTCTAACCTAGTTGATTCTGTGATTCTATGATTCTACCTGGTTATTGGGAGAGGGGGCAGCGTTTCACGGCAGAGGCATGTTATAATGAGAAGTTCAAGGAATCCACTGTGATTCAACAGCTGGTTCAATCAAACCAGCTGAAACTGCCTTCAATACCATCCTGGACCAGATTTTTCAGAAGAATTCAGCAGCTTGGTAGCTAAGCCCTTTTGCAAAACATCTTGCCACTTATTGTCACAATAGAAGCTGCTGGATGCTGACCACTTCAGAGAAGCTGGACCAAATGCGAGATGCCAAGCACTTGAAACTCTGGCATTGAGCTCTGTGGAGAATTTGATCCATTATGTGCTGCTCCACTTCAAAGTGGGTAGCAGCTTGTGACAACCGTACAGCATCACAGCAAATGTCACTTTTTGTGCAAACATTTAACCAACAGAAAGCAGCTTTTTAGCGTGATAGTAAATTTCACCCAAATTTCAGTTTGCTTTGATTTTTTTTCTATTTTTTTTTTTTAGGATTTTCACTGAATGGAAAAGACATACTGGGTTTGGGCCTTTCTGATGAAAATATTTACAAACTTTGACAGGGTAGCTTGGGGTGCAGGAATGGCAGAGGAAAGTGTTTCCTCACCAAGTCTTGTTTACTGTTTTCTGATAAAACAAAAAGAACACTATTAGGACAAGTTTAAAACCAGAAAGAGAGACAGATCCTATTTTTCTGAGATTTTCTGTTGTTTTCTGCACAGATTTATGTTTTAATTTCGGGAGAAAAGAATAAACATACACCTTCTTAAAGGAGAGAGGAAGACAGTTTAGCACAGGCTAAGAGCTGCAGTTCAACTCTGCAGTCTGGGTTCAGACCCATCTCCAGCTTTCAGTATAATCTTTCTTTGGATACTCTTTTTTTCTAAATCAAAACCAGGAATTATACAGCTGTTGAGATAAGAATAATTAAGAACAATGCATTTCCTTTTAAAGCTCCTCAAAGGATAACCTTTAATAAGATGAATTGAGCGTCTCATTCAGGCCACACACAAATGATGGCTCATATTTAGTAACAACATTTTTGGGGGCAAAGATAAGCTAATTTTGCTCAAGAACAGAGGGTGGTCTTTAAGCCTTGCATTTGTCAAAGAAACAAGCACTTTTTTATCTATTGAGTATAATCTTCCACAGCTCAAGAGGAATAATGTAGGAGGAGAGAAATTCAGGCAATGTATTTATGTTGGAGCACAGGCCTGAGCATTTGAACAGAGCATAAAGTTAAAAAGACAAAGGGCTATATTGTGGAAACCTCACTTGCACTTAGACACATGTGTGCTGATGCTCTTCCTTCTGTAGGTACTCAGCCTTGCAAATAAGTGCTGGGTGATCTGTGATCTGAGTGCCACAGAGCTCATCTGGATTCATAAGGAAACAGAAAATCCGTTTCTTACAGCTAACATTTCTGTTGCTTTTCTCGATGCCCTTTTCTTTCTATGGAGAAGATTCACCACTGATCTACATGGAGCACCAGCAATATCTCCACAGTGGAAGTGAGCCTGCAGGATGCCGGGTGATCCCTGTGGTCTTCTGTTCTATCACCAAACCTGCTGGGATCTATGCACTGTGGGTGCTTAGCACTGGATCCAGAAAGGCACAGTCAGACGAGGAAACAGGACCTACTCCTAGTACATGGTCCCTCTTTTTCTGAACTCCAGCTAAGTGAATGGCTGTTTGCTCTCATGCACACTAACTAGTGTGAATCCATAGAAAAGCAGCCTTTGTGCAGGGTGCTGGAGGGCAGAGCACAATTTAGTGCTGGTTCTCCATGCTCGTGAAGAGCCCCATTTAGAAGAATTCATGGGGGAAGGCCTTAATATGAAGAAAAGGCAAGACATAGTGCAAAACATGCCATTGACAGGTTCTCCTCCTCCCCTCGAGACGTTTCACCTGAAAAAAGAGAAGTACTAGCTGGAGTTATAAATGATTCCTGCTCCTAATTGCCAAATGCTTCCCCTCTCCCCTTTGTATCTGTTACAGATGCATCATCCACATATGAACGTTTCCTGGAATTTGGTTCCAGAGATTTGAGCCTGTGAAGTTTTGGGGCCAAACTTACTCAAATGGAACTCCCAGGGAGCAGAAATTGCTTCTCTGTTTAAATCAAGAGGCTTATCAGGGAATGCTAAATGATTTTTTACAGCTAAAAGTCAAAAGATCTGACCAGTCTTCTCCTTGCTATTTGCTGCATAGCTTTCAAATTAAAAATAAAAAACAATACCCAAAACCAACAAAAAAAACACTCTTTCCAGTCCCCCAGGAAGAGACAGCCAAGTCTGTTCCTGTCACCACCCTTCTAATTACTGGAAAGACCCCACTTGGCTGGAGAGATCAATGCAGGATTGTTTTACACCAGCCCAGATATTTTGCCTGCTTAAGCAGAATCTAAAAGAGTAATAGAGTGATCCATTAGCCAATCAAAGAACATTCAATCAAGCAGTGCTCTGCATTTATCCAGCATTTTTTTTATGAGCAGCAATTAAGCATTCATTGATTACAAGCATTAATTAGGTCTAATCACATGCCTGCAAATGAGGTGTTATGAAAACATGAAAACGAACGCTTGTGTGTTAAAATGGGGTTTGGTGGTGAAGAAGGAGATAGGCATCTCATGGGATTCTCAGGAACCCCTCATGCACAAAATCCATAAAGAGAAGGTATTCATCACCCCGCAAGAATCAGGCACCGCTGCTCCATTCCAGGCAGGGCTGTCAGACATTAAAGCCTCTGAGTTTGTTTTTTGCTGAATTCCCAACCACTACTCCGTATTACTCCATTATAATGAAAGAGAGCGCAACAAGGGAGAACAGGCAAGTGAGCCGGAGGCCTGGCAGCGCTGAGATCAGTGGCACAGCCGCCCCAGCCAAGGACCACACACTGAACAGGGAAGTGTCAGGGTCAGGAGTAACTCAAAGCAGTTGTAGAGTTTGCCAGGCTCTGTAGGGTTACCTGATGTGATTTTCCTGTCATTTTTAATCCAAGGGTTGGGTTTTCCCATCTTTTTTTTTTTTTCCTAAGGTAATTCAATTTGCACGTATGCTTAAATTTATTTAATAGCTTTTAGCTAAAGGCAAGGTCACTGGGTTGTGCCTTAGGCTGAGTAGTAGCTTACAAAGACTCTGTTAGCAACTCTATACCTACCTGTGCATTCCGTACCTACTGGATTGGTGTTTGATGTAAACGTAGCACAACTATAAGACAGTATCAAAATGCATAAAAGGGTTTTTCTCTCCCAAGCTTGGTCCGGCTTTTCACAACCTCAACCTTCTTGTTTTTCACACTCCTCCATTCCACTTTAATTTCCATTGTTTTATCTCACCCAGCTCTTTCTGTCCCTTCCCTCAGCAGGACACACAGAAAAAGAAGCAACAGGCAAAGCCTTCATTTTGCAATGTTGCAAAATTGGGTGGGTTCGTAGGAAAACATCAAAAAAATAAACCCCAAAAAGGAAACTCAATCCTTTCTCCCAGCACCCATGGCTTGATTCCAGGGCTCAGAGAAGATTGCAAGATTGCATTCGCAAGGGCTAGCATGAACACCTGGCTGCAGGGCTGCAGGGCTGCCAGATTGCTCCCAGAGAAGAGCATCAATCATGAGTGGAGCCTGGATCCTCCACACAGCATGCACACACACGGCTTTATGCACTTGGACAGTGTCATTGATGTCCCTACGCCTACTCTTCCACTCATTAGAAGGGCAAGGAGGTGGGGATACCCAGCGTGGTTGCATAAGTAAAATCAGTAGGCATGTAAATCCGGAAGCAGCACAATACAGATCACATTCCCGTCCCAGTCTAGCCTGCCTCACCCTCCCTCCATGGATGGGGTTGGAAAGTCAATGGTCCAACTGACACTTGCTCAAAGGCATTCGAAATGGTTTGCACCCAGCATAACTTACACGCCTCGCTTCTTTTGCATGATGCAGCAATCCTCTCGGCACGCAGATGGGAAAGCTCACAGCCCTAATGTCACTGCTTGCTGCATATTCCAAAAGGCCTACTTAAAAGAATATTGCTTTGGCCTTGACTTTTTCCTTGCCAGCATAAATGAGGAGGAAGGTCGGGGGTGTACCACCACTGTAAACTGGAACATACGGCTCAGTATGCGGTGGGAAGGCAATCCCTCAACAGGGGTGATAATGATTATGATGGGGTATATCGCAATTAGGATACCGGAAACGGAGCCTTTCAGCAGAGAGGGTGCTGCATTAGCTCCAGCATTAAAGTGGTTGCAGTATATGACAGTAATTTAAGAGGAAAGGGAAATCTGGGCACCAAATGGTATGGCAAAGGACCCTTTAAAGCCTGTGAGCTGTGATGATGTGCAAATGGCAGAACACAGATGCTGACATCCTTGTAATGCTGCAAGGAGGCCCAAACCAGAATAGGTCCAGATAAACTGCTGACCTCTTACTCCTGGAGGTGGTTCCACCCTGGACTCCTGGGTAAGGCGATGGGCAAAGCAGATCACAGGAGACCTTGCCAGTGCTGCTACTATTGCTCAATGGATGAAATGTTTGGGAAATGCATGCTGTTTCTTGGCATGGTAAATAGGGTGGCAGCATCTGAGTCTCTGCTTTCTTCTGTCAGTGTTTAATGACTCCACAGGTCTCAGTGGAGTTGCCTCCGTGTAAAACTGGCACATCAGCAAGCCAAATCAGGCCTCAACATCTGTAAAGCTGGATAGGTTCACAAGGATTTAATTCCCTCTAAAGTATGTACAAATCACATGGGATGACACTGCCTAATTCCCCACATTTCTACATAGCACGGTATTGTCACTATTCACTGGGAAAGAATTTCATATTTGCATTTTCCCAAATGCAGTAATACTGACATTGCTCATCTTCTCCTAACACTCGTTACACTAACTTTGTCTCTGGCAAAAAAGGCCCAGGTTTTCCTTATAGCACTGTACTATTTATGAGGCTCCTAGCCCTGGTTCTATCACCTCAGTGGAGAGTAACTGCATCTAACCATATGCACTTAAAAATCTGAAATAAAAACAAACAGGGCTTTGCCTATGGAACTCTTAAAGCTGCAGGACAAGCTGAAGTTAAACCTGCACATGTCTATTGGTAAATGTCACCAAGTAAAACATGCATTTGAGAGCAGATGAACATCATGCAATGGATGCCTGAGTTACTGACTCCACCATCAGCTCCAAAGCTGGGAGTAGCTCAGAGCCACTGGGAACCAGGGCTTCTTGTATTGGGTGCAGTACTAGTAATCTGGCTTTTTTTTCAAGAGTCACACTAGTCTTTCCATACTGATCCATGCTGAGCAGAGGTACCCCCTCAGTTGTCTGCACCATGTGCCACTAAGGGCATTAGGTCTTGCTCTGAGGTTACAAGTCTGGTTTTCCCCTTGAAGAGACAAATACATTTTTAGTGTGCAACTTAGAAAGATGTGTGTCCAGGCAGCCTCAGGAGAGGAGGGGTTGTGCAGGAAGTGGGATAAACTTTGCTTTGTACTTAGATGACAGACTAGCTCAAATGCAAGAATAGTGTCACATTTTAAATGCCCTAGGGTGTCCTTCTAAGTGTCAGCAGAGGGCATATCCCAGCCCCAAGCCAATGCCTGAGATTCTGCCAGGTACCCCAGAAGTGCCACAAGCCCATACTAAGGCAGCTAAATCTACTTACGCGGATTTCACCCTGCAAAGGCATTACTTAGGTATTGAAGAAACAAGTGAGTTACATGCATTACAACCAGATCATTTCCGGGCAGGTACGTCTGTGATTGAAGGACCTAACCCTGCACTATTGTGTCCTCTATCAGTTCTCCATCCCCTAACAAGGCTTTTCACACCCAGTAGGGCTGGTCTCAGCATTTAACCTGAAGGAGAACTTAAAGTTTCTTTTCAGCACAGAGCCCTCAACCTGTTGGTACAGGCAGTGGTAGAGTCATCTCGTCCTGTTTGAAAACCAGTGAGGGGGCATAATGCCACGTGGAGGCACAGGATAGCATATGATGTCCTGTCAGATAATATATGTGCAATGCTATCAACCCAGCCTGTGTAAAGGGTACCTCTACAGCAAAAAATTCTGCACAAACATGCTTGTGTAAGAAACCACACCTCCAGGTCCGTGTTTGCCACAGCACGCTGGGGCCATCGTTTCATTTCACTCAGGAGTAAAAAGCTGTTCTAATGTGGAGAAGGGTCATTCCCAACCATCAAGAGCAGTAGAGGATGGAAAGTTGGCTGCAGTTTCTGCTCTGGGTCCAGCTCCCAGAGGCTGTGCAGATCCTGTACCATTAAACAAAGCTAAGCTTATGAGCTACACTTGTGTTGCTATTGTCTTTGCTGCTGTTTTTGTTGTTAATACCTTGGCTGCTGCTATTATGTCTGGTGTTTTTAGCATGGGAGCCAAGAAAACAGCATTAACTGAACAACCTCAAGACAGCAGAAGTTGCCAGGTTGAGAAACCCTCTGATGCTGGGAAATAAAGCAAGTGTTTCTCCACACTTCAAGGCTGTGACCTGTGCTGGCTTTCAACCATGGAAACCCACACAACCCTGTGGTTGAGGGTGGACCATGGTAAGTACAAGTGTTAACGGTGTGTACTCGGGTTGGATTATACTGTTTTGTGAACCACACCTGCTGAAGGTGAGAGCATAGGCGTTGGGCAAGCACACTACTAGAAAATACATAGCCACTGGAACAGGGGAAAAACAGTCAGTGTATTGGGGATTTTTTTAACTACCCTGAATTATTCGCAGTATCAGTGGTTTCCTGTGACATCAAGCTTCTGAACATTGCCTGATTGCCATCAACTGCGGTCCATCCAATTTTCCATTCCCGGCTACGCCCAAGCCACAGCTCATCTGAAAAGCTGCTTCTGCAGAAGACTCGTACCAGCTGGCAGCCAAGTAACTGATAGATGGGGGTGACACAGAAGCACCTGGTATAAGGCACTCAGCACTGGCATGGATGGGTTCATGTGACTTCTTCCATTGAATTTCAAGAGAAATGATGGTAAAACAGCTAATGAGTCAAAGAGAGGAAGTGAGAGCACAGGCTAACTAGGAGTGTGTGAAAGAGACAGCTCTGTGGACTGCTCTGCCTGTGCCAAGAGCTGGGGAGAGTTTCTGTCAGCTGGTTGGGAAAGTCGAGCAGCTGGAGAGTAAACTGCTGTCTTCCCTGTGTGCCTGTGTGTCCGCAAGCACCACTGCCCTCTTTTGGGTGGAATTAGACCTGTGCATCTGCTTCATCCATCAGCACACGCTCCTGCATCGCCTGAGTGCATGGAAGAGGGACCACTCCTGCAGGGATGCTGACAGTGATCCTCCAGTGCGGAGAGGTGAGCAGTGCAATGCCAATGGAGGGAGGCTGTTCTCAGCAGTGGTGCTGGTTAACAGCACTGTGGCCATGGCGTTGCAGATGTGGCAGGCTCCTCAGACAGGCTCCAGCTCCTTGGGTGAGCCATGCCACTGAAGCCACAGTTCCTTCAGGCAAGGCTTTTCCTCATCTCTGGCACTGCTCTGTCCCATCATCTGCTGTGCAAGAGAAACAGAAGAATATCTGAGCAGCCTTTGGCTCCAGCATCGCTGCAGGCAGGTAATTATTTCAGGTGTTGCACGCTGGTGCCAAGTTCTGCTGAAAACAGTACATCCGAGACCATCACCATAAAGGTGTCAAAACCTGTTACACTGAGGCAAGGAGTGCCTTGAGCTGAGCTATCCTCCTTTGTCCAAGCACTTTGTTGGAGGGCTCCTCTGCAGCTGCAGGTGCTGTTGATAGCAGAGGTATAGACTCAGGATATGGGTCGACCTACCGGTTCAACATATTTGGTGGCTTGTGTCCAGCAACAGCCAGATACTGGAGGAAACGTGTAGTGGTGCTATTTGTCTCAAACAAGAGAACACATCCCTTTGAGAGCCCGCTTATGCCCCCCAGATGTATCTGATTACACAATTAATTCAGCTTCCACAGCTAAAAAACTTTATCGTGCCCAGTCACAATCTGACAAAGTCCTTACACTGACCTAGCCATAAAATTTGACTTGATGAGTGACACTTTTTATAGGACCAACTGTTTCATTATGAAACTTTTGAGGTTGGAAAAAAAAAAGTCCCAAACAAATAAGAACATGCCACTATTAATAAGGCCGTCGGTGCATTTTTATGTATCCTTGTAGCAATTGTGGCTGCGTGTAAAAGGCAAGCATGCCTTGTGATCGTGAGAGAGTGGCTAAAAACCATGAGTCACACAGTCGAACCTTGTGACTTGGTAGAGCTAAGGAGGTCTCCTTAAAGCAATTTGTGGAAGAATTGGAGAGAAATGCAATTTTTCGAGGTCAGCCAAAGGCTAATGAGCGCTCTTTCATAGTGCGATTGTATTGCCTGAATTTCTGTATTTCAAAGCCAGTCTAACTACTTTATTGCTGAAGTACTGTAACTGAAGACGCTGCAATAATATTGACAAGTAATCCTGCCAGAATCTGAGATGGTATTCAGCATAATGTGAAACATTTTCTCCTTGCCTGGATGAGTACGGAACAAAGAGTTAAACAAATGTGTGGTTCCCCTGAGTACCACTTATCTTTCTTCCCAAAGGGCATGTGTACAGATGCTTTGTAAGTTGGGTTGTCAACAGCTGAGGCTTGTGGCCAGATTCACATGTTCTCCACCTTCTTGCTTGTGAGCTGCAGGAGGCTCATCTCCAGAGGGACAGTTTTTCATAACTTAATTAGATTGGCGCCATTCGCACAGCTACAGTTTCAGGTTGGCTCAGCTTTACTTCTGCTTCAGCTCTCCAGTTCAGGGGATTACAGTAGCACTGAAATTGGTTCTGAACTAAATGTTTGGCAACTACCTCTGGTCAAGGAGGCAATTTCTATTACTGCTGTTGCTAAATTAGAAAGAAATTAATAATCAATGTGCGGCCTTTAATGAGGGACTAAGAATGAGAGACAAAATGTTTTTGCAGCTCTCCGCTCTGTGTGTACATAGGAATACATTGCACATTTTTTTCCCCCATGAATGAATATTTCTAGTCCAGTAAACCACTTTAGTTGAAGGAGAGCAATCTCCAATTGCAATCTCTTAGCGTGGATTTACACCGTGCTTATTTCAGTGTAGCTCTAATTGGCTGGGAATCTGGTTGGGCTAAGCAAAAATCAGCCAAAGAAGAAGTGTTCCCACTGGAGTTTTCAGCGGTTTAACTCAACCAGTATAGAAATGGATCAGAGTAAAATCAGTGAGATTTTAGCATGGAGACAAAGCCCTTCACCTTTAGCTGCATGCTTCATACTAGTGAAGTGCAACTCAAGAATAAGGAGATTTACAAGCAGTGAGTGTAGACTGGAGGAAAGGAAAGAGCAGGGCCACCTTTCCAAGCACTACACGTAAAATGGGCGCCTCCTGCCTGCGATGTGCAGGTGTTCGTTACAGAAAACAATCTACAACTTGGAGTATCTGGGCTCACTTCCAGTCCGTGTGAGCCACAGACACCCACAACCCACCCCTCTCCAAGCTCCTCAGTGTGGCTCGTACTGTATGTGGCCCGCTAAGGTTTTCAGCTTTTACCTGGGCAGCCAGTAACTGGGAAGCTGCCCTCTTGTGTCTTCTTCACCAGCCTCACTGATGGATTGCAAATCCCTAGCAAGCAGTTTTGAAGAAGTCACCTGGTAAATGGCACTTTAACAGAAGGAATAAATTAGAAGGCATCTGGCAAACAATCTGTAAAGGAAGAAATGCAGGCGTTTGCAGAGATGGAGAAAAATGACCATTCCTGGTGGAGAGCAAATAAGAGAAAAAAAACCCATGTATTTTTACATCACTTCTGAAAGCAAAAGGAAACACCGACAAATCCACAGTCCAGATTTTGACCTGGGTACAAGTACATGCCAGTAGACCTTGCTGTGTTCAACTCAAGATTTTTGGTGCAAAAATTCTTACTGCTACGGTGATTACAAGACTCTTTACTGTGGGTACTGATAGCTTTATGACCTTTCACTTTATCTGTGATAACAGCCGCTCATGAGCTGGAAGCAAACTGTGGGAGTTGGTTAGTTTAGTTGCTTGTCTGTAATACTGAACAAGTACTTTATAAATGTATTCAACCCTCTGCTTTTTTGTCATCTATGTGGGGCAAGTGCTCTATTCAGGATCTGAATTTTATAGGTCATTGCTGGATCTGCACATATGCATCATTTGCACCAGTGCCTGACTCCTAACCCTAAGAGAGAACCTATTGCACTGATTTGTCCATAGAGGATAGGTAGGACTTTTGTGCTATGCAATCCCTCACCTGGCACACACCTTGTCTCACTGGAATGGTGGCAGGGGAAGGGTGGAAGAGAGATGGGCACTTTCAGAAGGCAGTTCAAAGCAGACGCTTAATTTAGGTGCACTGAATCATCCCTTGCAGGGGTTTTTATCTTTCTCCATGGACCAGGGAGAGGTTAAAGAGACTGGCTGAGTGACTCAGCTGACCGCAGCTGGTGGTGAGAAATCTCTCCTTACCAAAGCCAATGAAAACATCAGGAAACAGAGCCATCCACGACCTCTCTAAGTAATTTATTCACCCTCACTCTTAACACTTTGTGCCAGCTCTCTCATTTGGTCTGGTTTGAGTTCTCCTCCTTGAGCTCTTGTGATGGCTTTTTCTGCTAGCTGGAGAAAGATTTAGTAGGGACTGTTTCCATCCTTCACACAGAAATCAAGGTGCCTCTGAATCTCCTTTGTGATGACAGGAATAAACTCCTCTCCAAAAGTTTCTCACTCAGATGCAGTTTTGTCATTTATTGTGTGGCTTTTTGGCAGATTTTTAGCACTCCTTTGGCAGTCACAGCTTGCAGCCACAGCCTGTGGTCCAGGGCCAGAGAGCAAGGCTGCAGTGCCACGTTTCCCCTCCACTCCCCTTCTCCTCCATCCCACATCCCGCTCCCAGCCAAGGTCAGAGGGATGTTGCCCTGGGGGTTTCTGCTTACCAACAGCCCAACCATGCATTACAGACTGGTATTGCTCTTTGCAGGATGCCTTGGCACAGCTCTCAGGCAGAAGACAACACTGCTGAATTTAAGAAGCTATTTCCTAATGCACTGGAAGATAACTTGCCTTCTCATCTAAAATAAATTCCTTGCCACTCCTCTCCTACTTACAGAATTAATAGGTAACTATTTCAGCCTTTTCTGCATCAACATTACTACCAGTTTTGCGATTTCTGTCTGTCACTGCTGGCATTATTTGTTGCTTTTAATCTATTTTTTAAACTCCTTGTTCTTCCTAAATATGGGGAGCCTAAATATGTTCCCCACTGAAGGACTGTTTCCATCAAGGCCTTCATTCTACATTTCTGCATTTCAAAATGCCATCGATATCCTTTGCTTTTTCCTCCTTTCTTTGTTACCTATTTAGTTAGTAGTTTCCAGTTGATGCTGAATTTGGATAAGGTTTTAGCTTAAGCTTCAAGCTTGATTATGGAGGGAGGGGGCTTGACTAACTATTTGTCTTTTATTTTTATTATGCCTGCACAATTTGTATTCAAATTCCTTGCTTTCAGATTTTGCATCCTAACTAAGTTGGCTGGCAGTTTTCAGAAACTTTGGGAAACTTCGGGAAACTTCTTTGATACAACAGTTGGGTTTATTAATTACTACTTGCAAATCTCCTCTCTTCGCCCATACAGAATGTAATCACACCACAATGAACAGCCCCAGTGAAAGCAGCTACTTCCAGCTCAAGAATCAATCAGCTGTTATCTGCCTTCTGAAGTCCATAGTAAGGTCATCCCCTTCTGTGTACAGTTGCTGTGTAAGTATTATCTGCTAGATTTAGAAACTCTAGGCTATTCACCACTGTATTAATGGGACCTCATAAATGTTTCTGTCAAATACAAATCACCTATAACAACCAACATACTTTTTCCTCTTTTCTATGTAAAATATAACTGCTTAAGGAATAAGTCAGCCTTTTCTTTTCCATGGGCAAGCGATCCTGAGAGTTCCCTTTATTTTCTCTTGGGGGTTCTTTATGAGAGCAGTCACCCAATTCAAGATTCTCTGCTGTCAGTGAGGCCTTAGGAGGCAATGGCTCAGAGAACACATTTGCCTTACTGCTTCTTCTATTCCTGATGAGACTATAACATCCTGCTGTTGGAGGTTTTTCAGCCAGACTAATGCCATTTTTCAATCTCATTTCACTTTCCCAATTGCCCCAACATTAATAATACATGAGCATCTGAAAAAAAATTGGTAATTCTTTGAGTTAGTTCTCAGATCAGCTTAATTAATTCATTTTGTTATGCCAAATCTGAGATTTCTCTCTACTTGCCTTTTGTTGCTAATGTAAAATCATCCAGAAAATACAACCAGGAATCTCCAAGCCCCTTGGTCTGAGATAAAAGGTATGCCATCGAGTCCTTGTGCTGCAACATGTGTTCAGCAACACAATCACCATCAGCTTCATGCCAACCAACACAGACTCACTATTTTCTGCCATCTTTAGTGTCAGAAATCTCTGTTGCTTGAGTATTTTTCTTCTTCATCCCCACTCTGGCATTCCTGCACACTTCTATGTGAAGAGGATACCTTTGACATAAGTTTCAATGCTTTGATTATACAAACAAGTGAACACCACGGATTGATTTAACTTTTTCAAGCTTTTCTCCTGATGTTTTAACCTAGTTTCAGATTAGGATTCTTCCTAGCACGGTAATGGACATGCTGCTGCAATACACATGAATAACTAAACCAGCTGTAGAATAAGATTTTGCATTTTAACAAATATTTCTAACCAAGTAAGACTATAACTAACTTAATTGTGTGAGCTTCTGAGTGAAAGAAAAACACGTACAAGTTTGTTTAAAACTGGCATTGCAAAGTATTTTACTGATTTTTAGATATACGTAGGCATTTCTGTCTTTATTTGTACTTTACATCCACAACAGAAATTGTTGATTTCTTCTTTTACTAGTTAACAGTTCCCTGCAGTTGTTTCCATGCAAATGATGCTTGATGTGAAGTAGAAAATCCAACTTTAAAATGTCTGGAAAGGGAAACAAGAAACTGTATGTTTCTTGTGGAGACTGATTCGGTGGAAGTTTCACCAGCCATTTCTCAAAATCGCATATTTCTAGTGAGGGCTTCATTTATTTCTAAGTAATGTTTTTTCGTGTCTCCATTTTGTGCACTCAGGTTTGTGTGTGATAAAGAACCTGATTTTCTGAAGGCAATTAACCATCAAACTTCTTGCACTTGGGTTGCTTTAAAGTCCCATAGAGCTGAAGCAATCAACAACTATTAGTCATTCCATTGGGCTTTTTGTTTTTAATCAGGCCCCCATTAGAAGCATGTGAACTTCTTTGTTTTTCTTTTTTTGTTTGAAATGAAGCCAGATATGGAAATCTGGAAGTCCTTTGCAACATAGGGCTTCCACTCTTCTGCAGTTCATGGGGCTTCCACTGCAGTTCTCTGGTTACTTCACTGCGAGTGCCCAAGATGAAGCCATGAAAAGAAGACAAAAGCATAAATGCTGGAAAACAAATTGTGCTTTTTACCATTCTTGTGGTGTTTTAACCATTGAGAAGTTATGCCTATAGGTAGTAGATTTACAGTGATTTACCTTTAGCCTGGCTTTGTCCCACTTTATCATAGTACCTGGCGATTGCCTGAGCACCTGGGCTCTTGAATGAATCATCTGCACTGGCTTCGGAAGGAAACCTTCTCAGTGCAATAGCAGCAATATCCGGACTGGCCATCGGTTTCTATTCCATTCAGCCTCAGCTGATATATTTCATATGTTTTTGTAGCTGAAGCTGGGCCAGAACTTCTCTAGCTTTGACAGGAGGGCTAAATGAGAGCAGGGAATTTTATGTTCCTCTTCCCACAGCATTCCAGTAACCATGCAGGAAGTCATTGATCAATGGGATTTAGGCAGCGTGCACAAGAAAGGTACGTGTGTGTGGCCCGGTGGCCTTTGCAGCATGTGTTATGACGACACCACCCTCTGATTCAATAAAAGGAGGGATAAGAGACGAGGTGGTAAGCCACACACACCACTATTATATGATGCATCTCTGTAGCCAAGCGAATGCAGTGTGGTCTGTTTTTCAAGCCCGTTCTATAAGGCTGCATGGTTCTTACTAAAGCTATGGTTTAGATGTGGTCATAGGAAAGAGATTTTCCTGGAAAGTTGCTTAACGTGCTGTCACCGAGGGCAAGTTCTCTGACCCAGTGGCTCATCCTACCCTGGGAGCAGGAAAAGGATCTGACCTTTCACAGGTCACTTAGGTTTGTTTTATTGTCCTGATTTGTGCCGTAACCCAGGAGAAGATCTCAAAAGCCGTGTCACCTCCTCAGCAGGCTGCTATGCATTCAGGCTGTGCAGCACAGGGAGGGTGGAAGACCTGGTATGCCTGCACACTTGAGCCAGAGTTGTTAGCAGGAATGGCTTTGCCGGGTAGCTCTGCCCTAAATGAAGTCAAACTCACTCCTAGGGTAAGTTCACTGACCTTACTGGAGCTGCATGGGAAGAGAATTTGTCATATTAAATACACTGTGGATATAGAGAGCGAGCCAAAAAGAGAGAAGTACCTATCCAATAAATGTGCATCATTTGTCTGTAGTTGCTTTAGGGCATTAAAATTGCCCTGGAGAGCTCTTCCAGGCCTCTACCTGCCAACATTGTACCAGGAGCTGTTATGCTGCAAAGAAAACTTCACCTCAGCAGTTCGTGTGCATTATGGAAGGTGACAGTTTGACTTTTTGTCTTTCCTGTGCCCCAGTTCTCCCCATTTGGCCACAGGACGTGGCTTGGGGTAGGATGCAGCTGTGGTGAGGCAGACAGCAAAGGGGTTGATGTCAGTTCAGCAGCTCTGTCATTGCATGACTCGAAGCATAAACTAATGAAGTAAATCTGTTTTCCTTCTCTCTCTCTTTCTTATCTGTGATTTTCCACATACAGAGGAAATGGAGAGGGGGAGGCAGCAGGAGGCTGTTATCATGCAGCGATGAGACAGGCTGTGGAGAAAAAGATGCTACTCCTTCAGCGATCCCAAATGTGCTCCCAAATCTCAGAAGAGCTGAATATTTCAGCTGAAAGAGTCAGCCATGAAATAATCTTTTCCCTGGACACCGGAATAGTTATCATTATTGTACAGCATCAACAGTCCATTGAGCTGAACAGGGCAGCCTGTGCAGAGCTAGTGTTTCAGTCTGTCCACCTGCAGCACAGTAAATAATGGCAAGGATAGTTTACTGTTACAGAGGGATCGGAATTGCTGGCTGAATGGTCACAATCCAAGAAAATGTGTTTTAATTTAGCTAAATGAAAAGTAATACATCTGGGAACAAAGCGTTCACGTAGTACCTACAGGACAGGAGATTCTGCCTTGGAAAAACAGGATTATGGGGTCATTACGGTAACTACCTCCACAATAGCTGCTGGTTCAATGGGGCTAAGAGGGCTCAGCTGACTACAGGAACCTAGAAGCAAATAATGAGACTTCAGGATGGCAGAAGCATGGGCAGGAGCAGCCCTGGGTTGCAGCATGAGGTGATGGTCTCACTGGCTGTCCACGTCTTAGCAAGAACATAGAAACACTGGGGAGGACCACTGACACAGTGCCTGGGAAAATAAAAGCCTTTTTGTCTTGAAAGGGTTAAAGTGCCACCCAGTCAGCTTTTCGAAGGCAAGGTTGGGTAAGTCTTTGTAACACTGGATCCTCATTGCAGTGAGGAGACACTGAAGTTACTCTAAATCAGCTGTATCATGAGACCTTACTTCCTATCGGTGGCTTATGCTGACCAGGCAGGAGATGGTAAAGTCACCTCAGGGGGTTACCTTAATAGACATGCCTGAATCTACCGTAGGAGAGAAGCTCTCCACCATGAGCATGTAAAGTTTGACTGGGGATTATAATCTCTGAATTCTCATTCCTGTGCCTTTCTGGCATGGTGGTGGGAATAAAGCAATCTGCATTTCCCTCAGTCTGCTCATTGCTGCAGCTCTGCACTGAGACAGTGACAGTGCTCAGCCTTCAGCTTTAAGATTTTGGGCCACAACAGGCCAGAGACTTTTCTTGTCCAATACAAAACAAGCAGTGTGCTGTAGGGTATCACTGTCTTTTCTTCACCTTCTTCTGAAGCACTGGAAATAGACGGGGTAAATGCTTTGGAAGGTCTCTCTCTGCCCCTTGGACTTGCCTGTGATTGCCACCTCCCTGAGGACTTGAATCACTTGCCAGAATTACTTGTGCACATTGCATTAGCCAGTTTGCTGCTTTGGTGTCTTCTGGTCTTTACCCGTGGCACGGAACAACTTCCCTTTCAGATGACTGTGCTGCCTTAGTCTAGCTGTAGCCTTCAGGCTCAACGCTGGCTCCTCTCGACTGGCCTGTGCGGCACAGCAGCTACTGTCAGTTGGTCATAACAGGCTCATCTTCAACCCTGGGAGGTCAAAACATGACTTTGAAGAAAGCATCTGGTCATATCAAACAACAGGTCCAAAAATATGGTTTTCTCTGCAAGCGCAGGACACAAGATCTTAAAATGCACAGAGGGATTAAGGCCACCTAGGGCAATATCCATAGGACAGAGTCCTGTACTACTGCTATTATCTTTGATCTGTGTTCTCTCATTTACTGCTTCTGGAAGGCAAAGCAGCACCTGGCTTTCTCAGCCTTCCTTAATGACTTTCCCATCAAGCGTGAAGATATTTCATGCTGTGGCAGAATGTAAGCCTTTGCATTGTGCTTCATCCCACCACAGCCGCAGACCGGCCTCACCTCTGGAATCTGCCCTTCAGCTTACACTTGAACTTCTCCAGCTTTGCACCTTGGGTTTTGGATCCACGCTTTAGCAAGAGGAAGGCCAGCTGAGATGAAGGGGTCTGACTCCCAGCGCAGACCTTCCCAAACCGTGGGAGTGCTCCTCTTGCGCAGCTCTGACCCGGGCCCATCTCTAAATATAACCATAACTCAATAAAATGTATAGAAGGAACCAAGACAGAACTGCAACCTTCCATCCAACAGTGGTTGAGTTATTACCGCAGTTACATCACAGCTGAAACAGGTGCAAGGAAATAAGCCTCCCAAAAGTTTCTATTCAGGAGGGAAATGACTGAAGAAAGCAGAGGGAAAGGAGGAAGGCGGAGGTAAGGGTAGGAGCCAGGGGACAGAGCGGAAGTTGTTTCTCTTGGGATGCGGCCAACTTAGTAGCTGTCCAAACCCAGGAGATGTCTTGGATGCTCCTTCTGTTACTGTCTTTGCTTTTTCCCATTTTCAGGCTCCCTGCTATCAGAGAGCATGATAACTCCAGCGTTGCGTTGCCCTTTGAATGCCCTATTGCCTGGGACCTCCGCAGCCCGCTGAACCACGTTTAGGCCTGATGCAAGCAGACACACATCCTTCTGAGCAGATTTTGTGCAATTTTCAAGGAATCCTTCAAGGACTCATCAGCTCAAGTAATTCTCTCTGCCCCAAAACTATGGGGAAGGGAAGCGATTATGGGAAAGCTCATGTTCCTCCAGCAGCTGCAGTCGCGTTGGGTGGGATTCATCTGACTAAACATAGATGTCTCCATCTGAGCTAGTCACGCTAGGCTCCCTTTATGGAGGAGAATATGGGGAAATATAGGCACAGCCATGAGTCATCCCCTCCCCAAGTCAGCATCTAAACCAGGTCAGGCAAATCTTGCCCATTTCTCTTCTTTTCTTGTAAAAGGATCTGCAATGAATAGGCCAAGTGTAGGTCTGTAAAGTTATGTGGTGCCCATCCTTTATCTGGTGTCCAAACCAAATGATTTGAGCTGGGACCGAAGGGCCAAGCTGTGGTGGGGGCATTGCCAGCAAATGCCGAGTAACCACAGCCCAGTGGGGTAAATTGGCTCAGATGGAGCTTATTTCACTGTGGGATAGGAGGCAAGGAGTGTAATGCGGGAGAGGAAATGGCCTAAGAAAAATGCCTATAAAAGTCACTCTGGGATGTCACCCTAGTGCCAAGACTATGTTTGTTTTGAATCAGAGCAGGTAGCTCTGCTTTTCTGTTTGCCGGCTAGAGTTACTGCCTTCCCGACACCACTGCAACTCACTACGTGACCAGTTACTTCCCCACTCCCGGCCTCTCTTTCCTTTCCACCTCTCCAGACTGCAATACAGCGGGCCCATCTTCACATCCCTGAGGAGCATCAGGGTGCTGCTGAGTGCTCACACTCCCAGGCAGGCCTGAAGCAAAGGATGCTCACCACTGATGGTGGAGCTCCGAGTCCAGTGCACTTCCAAGTGCCACAGACACTTGGGTGTTTTCCAGCAGGACGTTGGCTGTCTACACCCTGTGCTGTGGCTCCTGATGCCCATCTCTGCCTATGTCCTCTTCCCAGCTGCCTGGCCTAGCGCTGAACTGGGTGTTGAAACAGAGGAGCATTTCCCATGCTACGTGTACGTCAGGGATGCGTGGGGAAAGGAAGTGCAGCAATTGCCAGAAGCAGCAGTGAAGTTACTGTATGGTGTTATCATCTGATGAGAAAAGTAATGAAGCAAAAATGCCTCGAGCGTGCCGTGAGCCAGCTCCTCTGTCAAGGGATTACTGCTGGAGACCCTCAAGACCTTATGTGCACCCATGACTGTAACCCATGAGTAAGAGCATAAAGCATGCACACAAGGTAAATAAATGGTTAGAGGGAGCTGCTCCAAGTCAAATTCCTCCTCCCAGACTTTTTTCTTTCCCTTTCTCACCATTGAGACACAAACAAAAGCTCAAGTGATGTCATGGGGCAATGCATTTGGCAAGTTTCTCGCCGCTGCGTCCCGGTATGCAGCGAGCCCATTTACTGGCAGTCTTTGCATTTGCCAGCGGTGGCACAAGCAGAAGATACAGCAGAGCCCGACAGTACAAAGCAGGGTGCAGAGGAGGGACGAGGCTTTTCACATCTACTGCAACTGGTTCCGCTCAGTGCTAACCTGAAGCTAAACCATTGGGCCAAGTGCCAAATTCCATCTCCCTGCTGTAGGTCGGTGACTGACAGCGTGGGGGCTGGTGCTGTAGGGGCCTTTCGTTTCCCTCCCAGAAAAGTGAGTTAATTTGCTTAAAAACAGACAAACAACCCCATGTGTGTGTATGTGTGTGTGTTTGCACGTGCACATGACGTACTTTGGAAAGACCTAAGGAGTGCAAGTCCTCAGAAGCTGATGTGGGAATTTAGGACCAATCCTGAACTCAGGACTTGGGTTCCTCAGCCTCAGCAGCACACTGATGGACAGGTTTGTGCTGGGACTTTTCAGAGATCCCCTTTATCTAGTTGCTAGGCAGAATGGAGGTTCTGGTGCCCTTAACCCTGCCAGAGGATTTGGTATCAAGGCAACTCCTTGCTTTGTGCTTGGATATTTCTGGGAAAGCCAGCTGGGAGGTAAGGAGAGGTATGTTCATTAAGTGCCTTCACTTGGAGTTAAAGGGCCAAGCACACTCCTGCTCCTTCGCCCTGCTACAAGCAGCTCACTGGGATGAACAAAATGGTTAAAGGTGCATGATGAGAAGTCATCCTGGTAATTGCATTACCCCCAGGGAGGGGTGGCTGCCGGTCACAGGTATCCAGGTACAGCCCTGGCTGAATGCTGGTTCTTGTTTTCTTGTTCCCTTCCTCCGGCCACGATCCCTCTCCGGAAAATAACATCCTTGCTCCTCATTCATTAATGCCCTGGCTGTGAGATTTGTGTGTTGGAGCCAAGTGGCACAATCTGACCTGCCCCGTACGATCAAAACAAGCTGTCCCAAATAGTCACCTCCCTGGCTGGAAGTGGAAGCACCTGGGGTGGGATTCTCAGGGACCCTGTGTGCCTGTACCCCATGAATAGGTTGGTACCAAAGCCTATTAATAGAAGGAGAGGAAGGGAAGGGGGAAAAATCACAGCTCTTTCCCAACAGTGCCTAGCTCTGCTTGGGCAGAAAGCCTGCCCTGTGCTGCTGGCACACTGCAGTACCTCACCCCAGTCATTGTTCAGCTTTCTATCATCTATACCTGTATGTGGGGGCTTTTTGGCTGCAGAGACCTAACTGTCAACCCCACTCAGCTGAGCCCTCTGTGTCACCTGAGCAGTGTGTTTGCCTCACGCCGAGGTGACCGGCGGATACGGATTTGCTCCAAGGTGCATCCTCTTTGTCCCTTGCTTTCAGCAGCTTGGCTAAGAAGCCTGAAGCTTTCCTGAAGGTGACGAGGGGCAACAGCTGAAACCGTGGATCTGCTTCCTCCACTGAGAGATACATCCAGAAATGTTTCACTATTTCAGCCCATTGGAAAAGAGCTGACCTGAGCCCCGTGCAGCTCTGGGCTTGCAGCTCTCCGAGAGCTGAGCAGGCGTGTAGGCACTCTCGCTTTAAGAATTGATTTCCTAAGTGAACTGTCAGCTCCCGGTGGCTAGAGAAATCTGCAAACAATTTCTAGTCACTGAACAAAGCAAATCTTTGTCCTGTGCTGTAATAGTTCATTATTAAATAAAGGACCCTTTGTTAGGCTATAAGAAGTGGCGTGCACTCCGCCGCTCTTCGCAGTGTGCCTTGGTGTGGCTTTGCAATGCATA
>JANHGB010054119.1:0-52903 GCA_026283785.1 Coracopsis vasa
TTTTTGATTTGCAATGAATATATCAGTTTTGCATAGCATAGGATACTGTAAGTTTTCAGATCGTCTCTTATCCTTTTCTACCTGTCATAATCTATGGGCTGAATATGGTCTATAAGAAAGATTTTTATTTTTTTTTCCACAATTTATCTATGTAGAAACTTTCCTAAGTCCATGTTCCTCAAGTGAGGATTCCTTATTGCACCTATCTAAGAAATAACAAAATGCTACGTTCTTCCCAAAACATGGAGTTATAGGGACAGAAAAAAAAGTTGTCAGTCTTTGGTCCCACAGATGTTATTTTTCCCAAATCATGCCAGAATTCTCCATCTCTTCTTCATGTGAAGTCTTCTGATACACTGACATTCCAGCCTCCTACGTATCTTTTTTCTCATTTTTTTTTCCCCCAAGATTTTCTTGAATAAATTCAGGATATGGAAGACTATCCAATTTAGCCCCTTTTTTTTCCAGCGTTAGTATTAAAAAGGCCTCCATGGTGAGTAAGTCTCCTTAATTAGTGTCACAGATGCAGGCATGGAGAGATGCAGATCATAAGTTTCATAGAAACCATCAGCACTTCCAAGGATGCATCTTTGTGTATATATTAATTTTATTTTCTTACAAAACAGCTTTAATCAGAGTTTTGAAGCTATGCCTTAGTTTCCACCCCAAGGAATGACCATTAAACCCATAAATCATTTTACATGACACAATCCCTTCTCCTCAGAATTTTAAACTAATTCTACTTTTGATATTTCAACTCCTAAGAATTTTATTAGTTAAGAAAAGGTGGCACAGAGAAGCTTGCTTATTTTCTGTGCTCCCGCAAATCAGTTCCAATAAATAATATCCCCTTTTGGCTCAGAAATTAGCCTAAATTTAATCAATTTCAAGAATCAGACTGATGTGCTTAACTGATCTTTTTCACTTCTAATATTTTCCCTGTCATCAACCTATACTTCTGCCCTTTCCTGTCATCTCATCCTAAAACAAGCCAGAAATATATTTTCTTTACAAGAAAAAGAAGTTCTATTCTATTATATCTCTGCATTTAAAATGGTTTCTAAGAAAAGGAGAAAGCAAACCTTGAATAAAGTGCATATTGGCAGTGAAGTGCAGCTAAGCCATGTATTGCATGCTGCTAGTTTTTTTATAAGGCATCAAACAATAAAGCTGAACTTTTGCCTGGACCCTGTCATTTGAGCTAACCTATTTCTGCTAGGAAACATGTTGGCAGTGGCAGGTGAGGGTCTTTATGGTCTAACTGAAATAACAATATACCCAGCAAGGCTTTAGAGAAAAGCCAAGTATTGACCAGAAGAAAAAGGAGAGAAATAGCAGACTGTAAGAGCTGACAAGAAACCCAATTTCCCTTACCACTTAGTTCTGTATATGAAAAGGTCAGAACTACACTGCAAAATTGTTCCAAGCCCTTCATACTAAATAAACAAGCTGCTCTGGTTTCAACTCCCCGAAAGCATTTCAGATCATTATTGTGGGTAGCTGAAAAATTTACTTGTATTTTTACTAGAAGACTCTTTCCATTATACCTAAATGGTCTTTGACAGGGCCACCCATTATGGGATAGCCTTCTGCAGTTGAGAACAAAAGGGGACGCATATGAAGTAACTGGACCAAATCCTAATGCAACTTCTTTCCAAATAGATCCTTTGTTCTGGCTCATTTAAGCATCACTCAAGCCTAGAAGGTGACAAGAGGCCCTTACTTTTCCACAGTGGTGGGGAGTGCCTTACTTATTTTGAGTGAATCTTCAGATAGGTAATGTTTTTCTGTGGGTCCAAAAATATATGTTGTTATTCATTCATAATCATTCATAAAATTCCATCTATTAACTAGGAATTATTGTCTGCAGAACAATTTTCTTTTTCCACACCCAGCTCGAGTATCATCTATTATGGCAAATCTACACGTACAAATGGGGCAAACAGTATTCAACAGCGTCCAGTCTCTGTAAGCAAAGGAACTGTGCACTTGTCAGTAAGAGTTATCGGAAAGAATAAAGAATTACCCAAAACTGCCTTATAAAACTAATATATATATATATATATATACATATATATATGTATATATATATATATTTTTCAAGCCAGGTATCCGCTCTTTTTGGCTTTGGTTTGTTTCAGAGGGGGGGAAGGGTTGTGATTTAAATGCAGTCCATCATCTTCCTTCTGATTTTTTACGTACCAAATTAGCTTTTGTTTAAATGTGTAAATGTCAAGCTACTAATAAACAAATTAGATATGTATACATAAATTAGTTACAGCAGACATGTATTACACATATTTGTCTTTTTGTATGGCAAAATTGCAGCTATTCGATTTGATGCATAATTTCTTTGTTTCACAATCCAGAGGGAGTGAAACAGCAGCAATCATCAGCCAGATTCAGAACAGCACATTTCAGTGCAAGCCCATTAGCTATCATTCTCTGACTGGGGAGTATGTTCACCAGAGCCTCTGCGGCCTGGAAATATTTCTCCAGGCTTTTCATAACCATTATTTAGAAGATATCTACTAGAAAAGCCAGCCAGAGCTTGCTGAAATTACAAGTAGCACTAAACAGTTCCCTGACAGACCTGGTTATTAGTTCCACAAGTTACATATACCTGTGGAAAAGAGAATCTTTCACAACTGGGCTGCCTGTCTTTGAAGAAACAATCTAATTACAAAAGTGTAGAAAGAATTGTTGCCATCAGGAAGAACATAAGTTTACTGCAACACACATACTGTTTTGTTAGCTGATTTTATTCTATGGCTTCCACACAAGTTCTCACAGACACCATTTCATTCTTTTAAAGATAGAGTGGCATGTACATGACTGAGGAAAAAAGTGTCCTACATTAATAGTGTTAAATAGAGAGTCTTTAGGGGATAAAAAAGAAATGTAACTTAAGGTTGGGATGCTCTCCTTATTCATGGTCTTCTATGTTGTAAAGAATGAATGAAATAAAGCCTAACATTCTTTGTGTCTCTCGAATGCCTCTAATTTAAAAAAAAAAAAAACAAAAACCAACAAACCCAAAACCAAAAAACTCACTTATTTCAGACATAGTCAAACCCACTTTTTGTTAGACTAAGAGGGATTTGTTTGCATTTTTTAATCAAATTCAAAGTATTTCAAGAAATAGGGCCTGAAATTTCATTATACTTAAGAGTACATTTAGATCTCTATCTATAAAGATACAGATACTACTTCAAGTTTTCAGCTACTTGAAATTCATAAAACTTCACTAATTTAATTCAAGTGCTAAAACTGGTGGAGTAGGATCTAAATTTCAAAATCAATTTCTACTTCTCATCTGTTAAATTTCACACATGAAGCAGGTTTTCCACTGGGGGCATTGGGAATATAATTCAAGTAATTTACATAATTCATATGTAACAAGGGATAGCCATATAAAAACACACGCACTGCAGGAATGAAGTTTAAGGTCAGGGAGATTAGATTTTTGAATTTGGATCTTTCAAACAGCTGTGATTTATATTTTTTCCTAGATACTTCAACAAAAAATAAACAAACAAAACCAGAAACAAACAAAACCAGAAAGAAGTACACGGAGTACAATTACTACCCTACCCAGAGGTTCTCTCCTACTGCTACACAGCACTGCTAAAAGAAAGCCAAATGCACAGCACAACAAGCAGAATGATTATTTAAATCAGCTTTTGTCCTTTTACGTAACTTCTTTACAAAAATTACTCCTGGATAATTTCTTATTATGGGAGCTTGTTTTCAGCTACTCGAACACATGCAGGTTAGGATACACCTGAACACTAAGTGCCTGTTCCAGTAACATCTCTGTTTGTGGGAGTCAAAGTCACAGCTAAAGGACAAGACTCTCTTATATGACAAAGGCTATCAGCACACAGAAAAGGAAGCGGTATTAAACTGCCATTTTTGTTTTCTTCAGCCTGCCAGGAAAGCATTTCTCAACATAAATATTGCATACCTAGCCAACTAAGGTGTTTACTTGAGAAATCATCTTCACCTACCAGCTTGCTTCAGAATCATCCCTCCAGTCACACACCCCAAACGCTGATAAAATTTTTGCTTCCTCCTTTAGCTTTTTTTGACATACTTAAAATCTAAAATAGCCAACTAAAATTTTCCTTCTTTATTCATTTTGGGTTTTATGCTGTACATTGCCCAAAACTGCTTAAACAAACATTAATTCATCTTTCCCTTGTTGATTTGGACAGAATGAAAATAACGTTAATTTCCAGTGGAATCGCTCAATTACAACCTATTTGGGAATCCTTCCTCTCTTCACCCAATTTTGCAGAAATGTGTATGCCATTATGAAGTTAGTTAATCATAAATATTTGACTGTTGAAAATACTGCCCATTTTGCAGGCTTCCTACATGCACTGACACAGAGTGTTTGAAACTGTATCCCAGGGCTGCATGAATTATGCATTGCAACAGCTGCCATAGATCCAGTAGCGCCAGCTCTTTAGGATAGAGCTTTGCTATCTGAATCGTGAATACAGGAGCGACATCTTGACAGCACTGTGCCTCCAGTCCAAGCTGAGTACAGCCATTAGTTTTGATTCCAGCGCTGCTGCAGGACACTCTTAAATCTGGATTTAGTCATGTTAGCAGTTCCTCAATAACAAGAGCTTTTTGTTATGTTTCATCCTAAATTTTATCAGAAAATTGTAATGTTCCAACTTGTACATCTAGGAATTTTCAGGGATGTTACTCAAAGACATTATTACAGGTGATGAAATCCCTGCCCTTGGAGCAGGGCACCATGTCGTGTTAGTCCAAGAGGAAAGTAGCAATCATACAGAAGAGCTTCATAATGAAACTGATTGCAAACAAGGCAAGTATGAAAGGACAAGAACAAGAGCAAAGCTGGCAGACGAACAGAATTGCTTAATAGAATGTTATGTAGGTCGAAGGCATGACTGACTTTAACAAAAGGGGTAAATTCAAATAAGTAGAAGGAAACAGGAGACACATGTTGTATATACACTGTCTTGCAGGCAAAGCAGCTACTTTTAATGTATTACATTTAAAATGTTTGAGGCAAAATACACTTCAAAACCAGTCCACTGTACACGTTATACTTTAATCCTCCTGCAAGGGTGCTGTGATCAACAGTGACAGCAATCTAGGTAGAGGCCATTGTACATACGAACCAGAAGGTTTCAGAATATAGAGCTCTAAAAATAAATTTCCGGAGTTCCCAAGCACTTGCTTTTTAGAGTCCACATTAAATTCTTGTGAGAGATACATAAAAAAATGAGAGAATTAGGAGGAAAAAGAGAAAAACATCAAGAATAACACCTGTAAGAACACAACAGAAATCTCAAGTTTCTCAATTATCTGTAATGCACATAATATTTTTCTGTTAGCTACTACATACCCTCTTCTGCACTCTCTTTAATCAGGGTGGGATACTTACCCCTACCTCTGATGGCATCACACCCATTGTATTGCTTTCAAGAAGCAGGGGGGGGAAGGTAGAGAGAAGGTGTTAATTTTTTATTTTATATTGCTGGGGGTTAGTTTCTAGACCAGCTAATCCTGAGCAAGTTCAAAGTGTTTTCTTTCAGGAAATGTGAGTATTTAAAAGAAAGGTTTGCTAACTCAACTGCAGCAAGACATCAGGGAAAAAAAGGGACTTAAAAAACAGTTACTCTACAACACCTTGTCTTTACCTAAACCTTGTGTTCACATAGGTGGTCGGTATTTTTCTGTGAAGCAATGCAGCCTGTTCTTTCACCAGCTCATGCCTCATGGACCTAAGTTGTCCCCAGCCTCCCACCTCCTCATTTCCTGACCTAAGTCATACATGCTCAGGCGAGTGGAAAAACTCAGCTTCAGAAATAGCTGGAAGTAGTGACCTCCTCATTATCCACATACTCAGGCTGCAACATTTATTTTTATGAGCAAGAATATCCAAGAGCCAGGAGCTGAACAGCATTTTCTTTGAAAAGAAAAAGTATTTAGGCCCTAATCCAAAAAAGCACTTAAGGATATATTTATAACTTCTATTATGTCGACTTCAGTGGGTTACATGTAACTTTTGCTGGATTTGGGTATCCATAGACTAAATTAATATATAGCCAGTCCTGTGGAATTGATCTAATTACTCTGAGTTAATTACTACAACAGACATTTGAGCATTTGAATGTCCAGGCTGGTACTTGCCAGTACAATAATTTTTGCTGAACTGTTCAAGACAGACAATAATCCTGCAACAGATTTTCTCATGAGAGATGAGCAAAAATGAGCTGACAACTGGTTATCATGCATTTAGAGTCTAAATACATAGACCTCTCTACAGAGAGCTTCTCCTGGGATGCTTAAAAAAAAATAACAGCACTGATTTTGAAGGAATCTGTGCTTCCCTGACAGAGCATTCATGTACACACAGAGCATACACATACACACAAAAACAGGCTCCCTCACTAATTTTATGTTTTAAAGCTCTCTACGAGCTAACAATAAACATTTCTAAAAAACACAATTTAGAAACCAGAGAATGCACCTAGCAAAAAAGCGTCTTTTAAAATATTTATATTTCTAGCTTCTTAGAAGAGTATTTTTTTTGTGACGGAAAGCAGGCTAATTAAAACTATGAATCAATTCCCACAGACAAAGGGATGGAGAAAAGAACAATAAACAGTCTTGTTCTTTGTATTTATGAGGTGTCCAGATATTTACAGCAGATATAATTTCACAGAGGACCACAGAACAAGCAGATACATCCCTAAGAACTTCAGCTAAGCCACCTGAAACCTGGAAGCACTCTAGAGTGACTGTGTGGTGTTGTTTCTAGCCTCCTGTTTCAGATGGCGTATACCAACAGCTATTGAAAACTCACATACTTTTCTTGAAATGCAGCATAACTCTGAGAATTACTTCCATTCATATTATTTGATTGTTTCTTATGCTTCACTTACTATCCCTCTCAGACTTGCACTCAGAAATTACTTATATTCTGCTCATTAATTTAAGGTGTGAATGAAATCCCAGAAAAGATGCTGGAATACTTTTTCCTTCTCTCTAGAATTAAATAAAGTAATTTCATCCAAGAAAAGCTGGGTGCATAGAAGTCTGGTTAAGTAACTACTGCAAGTTTTGCAGCAGTAATACGCTGAAGTGCTCAGTAACACCTAGACTATATTCTGGTTCAGGAAAGTACAGGATACCAGACATGTTAAATATTAAAATAATTGAAGACATACTAAGGACATTTTTTACTATTAAAACATTCACACAGAGAAATGTTAACTGCCTGTACAACTACCATCATGCTTCTTGCCTGTGTAAGAATGTTGAATTAGCTTTTTTACAACAATTAAGCCAGCACTATACTTTCTGTCTCCTATCATACAAGAATTCAGCAATCTGTTTCTATTGTGATTTTTAGTACAGCAATACAAAGTGCTAAGAATACTATTGCATCCTCATCCCTGGGACTGAGCCTGTGTGTCCCAGCTGCTGTGCCTACTTCATCACATGTTGATCTCTCTTCCTGCCAGTTCCACAGAAAAGCAATAATTGCTGGCTCGATGAGTTTTGGATGCACAAAATTTCACAGTTTTTTTAGATTTGTGGCTGATATGTTACTGTGCATATTATAACAATTGTTGTAATAAAAGAAAGCTTAAAATATGTCCACTTAAAATGCTTCCAACCGTAACCACGCTTGGAAATACAGCAGGCACCCCTTTGACTGGAGGTAAGCACAGATATACTCACACTGACTTCATACAGGTTAGTCTGAGGACTAGCTTTACAAAATTCTCAGTGTAATGACACCACTGTGGGCATACCAAGTGATTTAGTTTTCCATATCTACTTTTAGAAAGGGCATTTGTACTACAAAGCTGGTGTCCTGCAGGTACAAAGTTTCACTTTTGAAAGCTCCTCAGGCACTACTACTCTGGGTTGTACCTAATTTAAACTTTCTCAGCATTTTTTTTAAGAAAAAAAGAACCTAGTAATAACAAACTCAATAACCTCACCTCAACCTAAAGGAGAACATGAGATTCTCAGTTTCAGATATTGCTGAAACATACCCCACAGATCACATTGTATTCCACATGGAAATCCAACTTGGTAAATTTTACAAACTTTCACACTAATGGAGATTTTTCCTTTCTCAAAGGTGCAAGCACTGCCATGCCCCTGTTACCACACCTGGCTCATTTGAACCATGGTGATTTCTTGATGGCACCTTGGTAATTCCCTCAAACTGTCCCTTTATTAAAAGCCCCATGACCCCCATTTAAACACAATTACCCAGTAACTGAACTTAAACTTTACATGTCAGTCTCTTACATAAGGAATGAGGAAAGTTATACACATGGAGAAAGCAACACACCTTGCATTTCTGTTTGTTATATGGGGAGAAAGAAATTTGGACTGAAAGCCTGGGCTAGAGATTTTAAGTGCAATTTTCTTGTGGATGAAACAATTACAAGGTTATGCTAACAAGAAGAATGTTACATTTGTTGATTTTGCATTGCCAGGAGGGAGTATTATCTCACTTTAATATTCTAGCTTTCTTTTTTTGTTGTTGTATTGGTTTTGTTTGGGTTTTGCTTGTTTTGTTTTGGGGATTTTGGGGTATGGGCTTTGGGTGTTTTTGGGGGGATGGGGAAGACATTAGGTTTTTTGCTTGGTTTTAGAGATGTCACAATGAATTAATACAGCACAAACACTTGCGGTGAACAGTACTGCTGAAATCGGGTGTTAGCAGGAAGAACTGGTCATATCAGGAGAATTCTCTTCTCCTGAACACTTATGTAATAGCTCCTGCAGAGAAACTACTTTTGGAAAATGAAGATGACCGAGAGCGGAGTTTTTCCCCTTACCCAGCCAAAGTCTCTACAGTTAGATGAAACCCTCTCTACTACTACTAACATCTGCTTCCTTAGGAACATTGTCTATTGACTACTACTAATGCAAGAATGTTGGAGCAAGGGTCAGTAGTCTGGTGTAACAATTGTTTAAATATCACTTGAAGCCATTGCTGATGTAACATTAAATTCACAAACCTACCATTCCACAAGTAGTTAGAAGTAACAAAACAAATGGTGTTCTAGAACCAACATCCATTCAGCTTCCTTGTTTATCCACTGTGGCTTCTAGTGTGTATTTCACAATATAAATAGTTGCGTATCATATTAAACCAGATCAAAAAAGAAAATGGGAAATGCTGTATATTTTATGAAAACCTGGGCCTGTTTTTATTTATCATGAGTCTATATTAAGTATTTACTTTCAATTTGGTATTAACAAGGGATTAATTGGTTGCTTACTTGCATTAACCTTCCATGGATTTTCAGAGATAACTACTGCAACAGCTCCTTAAAAGAAAAGGGATGCACAGCTTTTGCTGACTGGCCTAAACTCTCTGTGTTTGATCTGAGGACTTCCTTCACATGGCACTCTTAACCTATGGGGCAAATATCACTCCATTAATTGATCCGGACAGTTTCACTCAGCCTCTGACTCTCCAGAAGCAGTGTGTAAGCACACCTACACACAATGCAGAACTATTACCTCAAGCTCCAACCCTGCCAAACGTATAGTTAATCTGCTATTAGTATTCTCTGCTGATTACACAGTGTGTGTTACAGGTCATATTGATATATACAATCTGGCTTTACATTAATTAGGTCATGTAAAGACAACAGTAGTGAAAACACTGTAAAAATGGCATATGCGATACAAAAAGTTCATGAAAATGGAAGGAAGCCAGTTAATTTGTATCTGGAAGACATAATAATACAAACCCTTCTGCACACTAAACTGACACCATTACCAACTCATCTCAGTCAATTTCAATAGGGAAATAGAAGCAAAATATTTAATTTCTAATTATGAGCTTTCTAAACCATCAGTGTCATACACACGTCTTTCTATAATGTGTCTTGTAGAGATTAACCAGCACTATGATCAGAATGGTCTTGATCTCATTTAAATGCATCCTTAAAGTGCTTAAAATGTCCTGCTTCATCACTGATATTTTTACAAGGTTGTCAAAGAGAAATATAATTTTTCATCCTGCTTTATTTCATTTTACTTCAAGATATAGTAATTAACAAGAGTCTTTAGATGCTGGCAAAACTATCCCTTTTGAAGTTTCTACATAGCTATCACCCTGGAGATAAAGGCAGATTATTCAATCTTGACATTATAATGATGAATACAAGATAAAAGACTGGATTAGCAACTTCATAACTTCATGTGTAGGAAAAAAAAATTGAAGAAAAGATATCACCATGAGGTAATTTTACTTCTAGTTTAGAGAGTTTAAGGAGTTCCTTAAGGATGGAGAGAAGGAGAGTATCATGTCTTGAAAGGGTATGAAATGAGTTACACATCCTTTTGAGCATTCCAGTAAACAATTTAAATTATCTTGTCTTTGTAAAATCATACAGGAATATCAAAGTAGCCATGTAACAGGTAAATCATTCCTATCTAAGTGCTGGTTACTTTTATGCATTGCAGCTACATCTCTTCTTATGTAATTTCTTTTTCCTTTCTCTGTACAGAAATAACAGGAATCACGGAACACATCAGAGGATTGGTTGTAGCAACCCTTCTCGTCTCAGACACTGCAAGCAGAAACCGACTGAAGACTAAAGGCAGCTGCAGCCTGTGACTATTAGGTTATTTGTATGGTGGGATCCATCATGTCTCATAGAAAGCACAGTTAAATGAAAATTTGTGGCAGAGAATCTGATGTCTAAAATCAGCAGGAAAAGTTAATTTTGAACAGTCTCCTAGATATTTTTCCAGTATTTTGGTGCACACTAATGAAACAGCACAGGGTGAAATTTCTTTGCCGTTAGAATACTGTTGATCCATTTTGTGGAAAACAGGAAAATATAGGACAGAATTTAGAGATAAAAATTAAATATATTAAGCAATGTTTCATGGACCTGCTAGTTGGAAGTCCGCATTATAGCAGACTGACATGCTGAGTGTTATTCAAAATTCTAATGAGGAAGAGTCTCACCAGCAGCAAACCTGAAGGCCAGAATGAAACCAGAATAGCTACCCAGGGTAAGGAATCCTCTTTGAAGCATTTGAACTCAGAAAGCTGAAGCTGTAATCAACTGAAAAAACCCACACTGGATTAAAAATAGTCATGAAACTAAACAGAAGGTATACCAAGCAACAAATTAAAGGAAAATTCATCAGGAGGACTCAGAGCTTCTCACAGATCTGTCTTCAAACACATAAGGAACATAAATACTATTAGATAAACTGTAGGAACGCAAATACTATCAGATGATCCACATGCCAGCTGACAACCAGAATGCAAGCAAAGATCTCAAAGATGCAACAGAAAACCAAAATCATTTCCGTCAGTGCTGATCATGGAAAAAACTAGAGAGATTCCCATACTGCGGCCCTTATTTCTGGAGGAACCTGAAGGACCTCTCTGAAATTAAAGCACTTTCAAGGAGTATAAGGAAAAAATGGACAAATTATCAATTTTCCAGGACTACCTTCTACTCAGTCAAGAATTCAAAAGGAACTCAGAAAGAAACAGTTTGATAATTAACAATAGCATCTACCAGTTTTGCTTAAAACTGTTATGGTGTCCAAAGATTAGTCAGTAGCAGTAGACTCCTAGATAAAGAGGAGACAGCTCAAGGGAAAACTGCACTAATTCAGAAAGAAAAAACAACAAAATTTATTGATACATAATGAACACACAAACAGCAGCATCTGAACCAGCTGCTTGATCAGAAAGTATATGGGAAGTTCCACATCTGCTTGTCTTTTACTTACTTATCTCAGGGCATCCACTTTTGGCCACTGTCAGGGATGAGATAGAGTGGCTAAACACCCCAAGAGTCAAAACCAGTATGAGGTTCTAAAGTTTTAAAGATGATTTAAGTAGAATGAAATCCTCTTATCCAGGAATTTTATAAAGTATGTGTAACAGAGACCAGACCACATACACCAATAGCTATGCTGATGTATTACTGACTAGATTCACTGAATGAAATCCAGAGTATTTAATAACCTGTGCATACATGTAATGAGCTCTTGAATCATTATGTGATATTTATGCTGAAGGAACAAGACTGGAAGTAAAAGTGATCACCTCCATCCCTGTTTGTACAACACACTCATGCAGCTTCAGCGTCTCATAAAGTCCCACAAACTTACCATCTGGTCAAAGCAGGTGTCATTTCATTCTTAGCTTATTTCTGTAGATGCCTCAGAAATGAAAACCCAGATAGTGAACGCAGAGAAATCATCTCCTGGGAGTCTTCAACCATTTGTGTCAGAGGAAACATTATATATCTCCTCCTCATGTTTGGCAGTGCTGGGATACCGCAGTGTTTTTTTCCCAATGATATGAGAGATAGTCCCAGCTCACTGCTACCACTTAAGTCTAAAGAACTTAGACAGGACTAAAGATAAAGGTAGAAAAAGAAGGACCTGAATGGCATCACTTGGTAAGTCTCATTTACATATCTCAAAGATATCTTAGTTTGCAACCTTATAAAATCAGTTCAGAGCCTCCATTGTAAAAAGTATTTATTTAAGTGTTCCATAAACATTGCCTTGTTTAGAACAAAATTAAGAAAGTTCACCTTAAAAGTTTTACCAGCTCACAAGAAATGAAAATAAAAAGCTCGCTACCAAAATCACTGCTTTTGGAACAGATGAGACCGCTCTAAGAGAAAAGTATTTACAATGTGACATCATCTGAGATAGGTAATTCCTCACACGTACAATCTTTACAGCTTGCTCCCATACTTGCATTTCAAGTTCTAAATATTCATGTGTCCAGAGTCATTCAGCAGGCAGTAGGCTGTTAACTCTTCTGCTGCTTCTTTTGTTTTTGAGGAGAGTAAAAACAATAAAAAATTAGAACAATCACTTTCTTCAACCTCCCCCTCACCCATCTACTCAGCAAACATATATTTTATTAACAGAAGGATTTAATTAAAATATGAAATAACACATTGGGGAGTGGCAATCAAGTACGAGAAGTTCTGCCCACCTCATAAATAGCATCATACATGGAAAACTTAAAAAAAAAAACAAAAAAAAAAACCTCTTTAAAATTCAATAGAATTATTCAAATTTTTAACGTGATGCTGTCCTGCTGTATATTTTTTCCTCACTTACTATGCTGTGTATGTCTGTAGTCTTGCCTGTTACTGATTGCTAAGGCATTCTTTTAATAAAGTAGAACAAAACAACTCAGAAAACAAAACACAAACACCACAAAACCAGTGTTTCTTTTATTATTCAGCATTTTAAGTGAAGACACAAGGTATTTATAATGCACATATTTTTGTATTGTCCTAGAATGAAGGTCTGTAGTGTTTTAGTTGGGACAGGAAATAGAAGTGCTTTCTGGCGCTAGACTGTATGTCACTGCTGAATGTGCCAGGTTCTGCTTCATATTTGTCATTACACAATTTGATTGTATCTTTCCTTAGCAATCTCACTGATATGTTATGTTGCTTCTTAATGTAATTACATATGAAAACACAAACAAGGTACTGGAAGAATTCTGTAAGACAAGACTTGGCTTTCATAACAAACATCTTCATTGCTGATGGTCTCTAATCTGTCACTTCTTCAATAAAGATGGTTTTGTTTTATGATGGTTTTGGTTTTTTACCTTTCTGCAATGAGATATGTTAACCTTCTAGCCTAGAGTGTATAATGATAATAAGGTAATGGTAAAATAGTAGTAAGACAAGCCACAGGCAGTAGACACAAGGAAGGAAGCTAAACTAAATTTTTATCAGATTATACCAAACTTTTGCAAAAAAGTTGCCACTTTGTGGCTCTGATCCTCAGTCTTTAAAGTGAGAATTAATATGGTCCTTCAAGAGAGCAGCACTAAAAATCACTATGTTAATTAAATAAGTATGAAGAACTGATATAATGTACAGTACTTGGGTACAGTAACAACAGCAACCAAAAAAATCAGTCACTCATCACCTGCTATTCATTGCCATCCATCATCAGCTCTACATGCTGAACATGGAGAATTAAGACATTTTAAATCCTTCATATCTATACCACAATATAACAACATATGAAGCACTGAAGTTGACAGCGGAACAGCTGATTCCAGAACTGTGTGGATCAGATGTTTGATTACACCTGCTCATTCTGTTTAAGTAAATTTTAACTGTTAAACTTATTTCTCAAGTTCAATATAATATATCTGGTAATTCTTAAACCTCAATGAACTCTTATGTAATGTGCAACATATGCTACTGTACTATTACTTAACTACAGGGAAACAGCCACAAGGTTTATGGCTACTTTAGATCACAAAGATTGAGGAACTCTGTAGGCTGCTGGTCTGAGACTTTGACTGAAGCAAGCACCAGCCACACTGCATACAAACACTGTCAAATCTGCTGTGAGATTGTGTTTTTTGTACTGTCAGCTTCAACAAGAAGCCATAACTGACCCAGAGTGGAGGCTCAGCTACCTCCTTTTCCTCAGCAAGTCAGACAGAGGCATATTTGCCAGGGTTACTTTCCAGGAACTCTGTAGTTCTGATGCCTCTGGTTTCTCAATGCTACTATTTAGATTACATTTCTGTGAATCTTACACATTGCTTTAGTACCAATTTCCCTTCTAAAATCCAGAAAAGGAAGTTCACCCTTATGGCAAGAAGTCAATGACATTATAACTTACAGTACCTTTAAAAGGAGAAGGAAGTAAAGAATACCAGAAACAATGTACTGTTATAAAGTGCGTCCTAATCTTTGACTTGAAACGTTCATGCAATTAATGGCATGCAGTAGTGTACATTACTATCGCATGATAGCATGCAACAGAAATGAATGAGATGGCTTAACTCTGTTTTTCAATATTTTAAATATTTTCTTAAGAAGCAGGTGTTAAATTATAAAATCAATCAGAAAAATTGTGTTTTCCCTGAAGATTTACTAATATAAAAGCAAACACGAGAATGTAATATGGTATCTGGAGCTTTTTTTAAAAATTAAGATATTGTAGAAACTAGAAGATGAGTGCTTCCAAATATGGAAGTACTTCGCATTTTAAAGTGCTATACAGCATGTGAAGAACCTCTCATCTCTAAGTGCATCATTCTTATCCACTAGGTTAACTCAAGCTGCTGCTATACTGGCAGAGACTACAAAGACCAGGGGAAGTAGTACTTCTTCAGTTAAGAATCCATGCTTGGGCTGTTGTTGATAGTTCTGATTAAAGGTGGTTATTTTAGGTTTTTTTTATTTGTTTGGTTTTGTATTTAATATCTGGGAACTGTATTTTGCAACCTCTAGATCTAAATCCTTAAGTACTGAATAGATTGAGAAGACATTCTTGCTGTGAAAGTTCGTCCATGAATGCAAAGTTTCCAATGAATACAGGGATGTCAAGAGTTTATTCTTAAACTTAGTCTTGAAATGCATTTTTTTTTAAAAAAGGCAATATTCTGGAAAGCACTGCAGTTTATCTGACTTTCCCTCTAAATAAGGTTAAAGTTGTGGGAGCAAGAGCTGAGTGAAAACGACTCAGCAACATAACAATAGCATACATAAATATAGTTCCTTTCCCCATTTAATTTCTAAAACAATCTGCCAGCCAAAGAAACCAGTCCTTACCTAATGCTCATGGGAATTTAATGCCCAAGGAAACGCTCTTCCCAAAACACTCTCAGCAAAATGACCAACATGCAGTTTGAAGCAAGTCTGAAGCTCTTGACAGATGAAGGCTCTCTACAAGACGTATAAGGTAATGCATCAGGAGATGCAAGAGAGGGCAGTTATGGAAGGTAAGGCCACCAGCCCCACTCCCAGCAAAGAAATTGCATGTCACCCCTGTACCTGGCCCAGGCAGCGGTTGTGTAGCTGGAAATGAGGGGCTGTGGTTTCATGTGGAAGGGTGCATGCTCAGAAACACGAACAAATGAGGACAGCCACCTACTTTCTCCTCACGACTCATAAATCCTGTTACCCTGAGGCTTTTGCTACACTGCCACAATTTGTTTCTGAGAAGGGACGATTTCAGAAGTTTTAAACAGCTTCTGCAGTTCCCCATAAAAACTGAAATAATTCTCAAAGCCCATTCCCTTTAGCCAGAAGGGGTTTTGGAACATATTTAGGAAGGGGGGAAGGGGATTTTCCCCATAATGTCATAATATTTTGACATAAAATAGGTCAATTTTTCAGTTAGCAACAACCTTCTATTATCAGTTGCAGAATCTGCCTTCCAATGCTTCTTGAAACAGTAGTGCTCTCCGCTCTCCATCTCCATCCTTCTGCAGTTTATGGGATGACACTGGACTCATCCTCCTTGTTTGTGGCCTCCAGCAGCCCCTCTTCCAGCCAAGAAACAGCAGCAAGCTGTCACCTCCTATGACACCCACATATGCACACACACTACAGAGGCTTATCTAGAAAGAGATTAGTCTAGAAGTTATATGGGGCAGATTCTGTTTGAGGAATCGCCATCAGTGGGGAATCAGGATGCTACTTCTGTGTTCTACCACACCAATGTATGTTTTAATGAGCTATCCCAACACAGCAAGAGGCTATCATAAGCAAAGTGCTAGAAATGCCTCTCAGGAACTCCAAGGAGTTATTTGTTAAAATTCTGGCACCAGATAAATGGGATTTGCAGATTTGTTAATTACTGTTGGCAAGGTCCTGACAAGGTATTGGGAATGGTTTCCCTACTTCTCATGCAGCTTAGACATCTTCATGATACTGCTAAGAAGCATCCCTTCTGAAGATCAGTTACTTCTGAGGCTTATAAAATTATATCCAAGAAATTATTTTCAGGAGGTGGGGGGCTGCTCAGAAAGAAACCTGCTTCCAAACACATTGTGCGTAAAGATATTTCCTCCAAGGCGAAGGAGTCCTCCTCATCTGCCAACTGGTAATTATATAAATTCAAAACTATGCTGTACTGTTAATATACGAAATATAGTTCTCAACAACAGAACACAAATAAATCACTCTGAGAATGTCCTTTGCAGGAAGTGCCTGTAGGTTACTACTGTTGTATTGAAAGAGCTAAAAGAATAGAAAATCCACTTTTGTTCACCCTTGAAATAAATCATAGAATCATAGAATAGTTAGGGTTGGAAAGGACCTTAAGATTGGAAAAGACCTTTACAAATATCAAGTCCAACCTTTAATGACTAGATACTTCTATTTCATCCATCCCATCTGTAGGCATATCCTTTCAAACATGTTTTTTTGAAGTTCAAGAAAGAAATCTCTGGTCGTCTGTTAATGTTAGTGGCATAACCACAAAATGATAATTCCTCAGTTTTCAAGTACTTTTTGTGTTACTGGGTGAGTTCAAACATTAGACCACCTCTGGATTGTTTGGGGTTTTTTTCTGGTTGTTTGGGTTTGGGTGATGTGGTTTTTGCGGGGTCTAGGAGGGGTTTTTCTTTGGTGTTTTGGGGTTGGGTTTTTTGTGTAGACATCTCCAGGTAGACTGGGTATGTGAATACTGCGTCTACCTGGAAAGAATATCAGTTTTCCTCCAGCAGATGCACCAAAATGCAGTACATTTTTATTCTATCGTTCTTAAATACTATAAAATATAAAGTATAGGAAACTTCTAATGTAACAAAACTGATTGGAGGAAGACCTCAACCAACTTAGTGCCTGCAAACCATCAGCAAAGAACTATGCAACAGTATACATTCAGATGTGTTTGAAGATTAAATCCAACATGACCAGACAGATCTGGAAGTCAATATGCAAAAGCAGTTTGAGGACTGACCCAATAATTTTATCCAGTACATTAAAATAAGATGCCATTAGAAAGAGTAACCTCATAAGAGGCTAACATTAATCTTTGAGTCAGCCCAACAGTGTGTGACTTGTCCTACACAGCTGCTCAAGGGCGAGAGGGAGCAGGAAGGCTTCCTCTTTCATCTCTCCCCAACAGAGAGCTAATCAAAACTTCTGTCCTCACACTTCGCAGGGTGACTTGCATCAGAGCTTGTACAGACGAGCATGACAGAGACATACATTAAAAAAACCCTCTTAGCTCCTGGTATTAATACTGGAATTTATTAGAATAACACGCTCAAGAAACAGAGACAAAGTGTACCACTACCCGTGGGAAGCAGGGGCTAAATTAACGAAGGTAAGAAAATGGTTCTGCTCCACAGAACAAAAATAATGAATTAGGGAAAGCAGCCGCTACCTTTCAAATGGATTACACCATGCATGCCCAGCCTGGCATACCCTGAACAACCCATGAAGAAGCAATTCTCTTTCCCCATACTCTTATGAGACATCATGTTGTCCGTATACTGAGGCTTAATGAAAACTGCTGTCCAAAGACTGCTTGAGGCTAGAACTTGTAATGATGTAATTTCACCAAGCACAGAGCAGGCCACACCACTCTTCCTGCTGCAGGCGCAGCTACAGCCCAAAAGGCTGTTCTAAATTACCCCTCATGGAGCACCTACTCAAGTACTGGATGTCTCCTGAGCCTCCTATTCTGAGGATATTCAGCTCCAGCTCCAGTCTAGCCCACCATAGATATGTTAATGTTGCTAAACCTAAGTGCTCCCCAATGAAACTTTTCCACTCACAAGTGTATTCTGTACTTAAATGCCATGAAAAAATATAAATTGTTCTCCTCAAACCCCAGCAGGTTCGTTAATGACTAAGCTCCACTAATTAGTAACAGCTGTTAATGAAGTGAGCAGGTACAAATCTAACCTCTTCAATTAATGCATGAGATTCTTAGACTGAACCGATATTCAAAGGGAAGCTGTTAAGTAAAAATAAGAAAAACAACATTCAGAGGTCAATATTTTGTTGCCAAGATCATATTATTTCTTCCAACCCCAGAGATAGGCTCCATAAAATGTAGAACATATTTATACTAAAGCCTTACAATTTTTATTCAGGCTATGCAAACTCAAAGCCTGCCATTACTTTTAGAAAACAAATGCATCCTTTCTTAACAAATGAACAAGGCAAGATGTAGAATATATACAATAATCCAAATATGGAACAACACTGTTAATGTTTGATTGACTGTATAATTACATATTTGGAAAAAATATAGTTTAACATATGTTGTTTGGAAAGCTTGATTTCAAATAGAAAACTTCTTGTGCAACAGCAAACCATGGTAAAATCAGAGCATGGCCACCATTTCCATCACATTCAACTCAGCTGCTTTGCTGTTAAATTGTACTTTGATTTGCTTCAACACTGTTGTAGCCTCAGTTTGTAATTACAGAAACTTTCTCCCTACATCTTTCACATGTTGGCTGACAATTTAAGTCCACAGCCAAAATAGAAGGAAACTCATAATCACTCCTTACAGGAACTGAAAAATTGAAGAGCTCTTTTTGCACTTAAATCTGATCTGACAGTATTCCAAACACTGCAGTCACCTCAACACACCTGTTATCATTTTCTATCGTGTTCGTGAAAACCTAAAGTTTCATGATTATTTACTCTACAGAGAATCACTGCACAAGCAGATATATAGCTATCTTGAAATGCCCTTCCAAGGATGAAATTTAGCAATTCTTCCCACTCTTCTACTAGTCAGGCACTGTTACAAAGTCTCCTGGTTCTCAGATTCCCAGTGGTGAAAGGAAATTAAATCATAGACTACCTCTAATATAATCATAAGTAGTAGATTTTCCATCGAAAGTGCTAAATTGCCAATGAAAAGAAAAATATTCAAATGAATACTCAATACAAACAGTTTGCCTTCTAACTATATTGCAACACTGATCCACAGAAATAGAGCGCAAAATGCTCTTTAATACAAAATGTCATGGAAATCAGCCTGTTACTACAGAAGACATAAAAGAAGGGGAAAAAAGAATGAGAGAAGGGAAAAGTATTCACTAAGAAACCTCTGAAATGTTTACCTAACCCTAATTATAATCCTTCATACTGTAGGTAGAGCTGTGCAGATATCCAGTTAGACCTCTTAGAGAATTTTTGGGGCTTCTCAGTGATGGAGTGGCAGGTAGAGAGATAATGTCTAGGGACTAAGAGTTATATATTTAGATACTTGCCTTAAGGATCCCCATTTTGAAATTCTTTATCCCACAAAGTATTAGATTTAAGTTTATAATCACTTATTTTAGGTAATTAAAACTATAAAATAATAGTTTAGATAACTGTATAAGAATAAAAATCTAAGATTTCCCAGTAGAGGTATTTTTGCTCTTACATGGTATGCCCTAGAAATCTTGAAATATAGAAGAAATACAGCAGAATAGAATCATCTATATGTAACCATTTCTAACGCTGACACAATTTTGGTGAAAATGTGTAACGCCAAAGAGCATTCCACTCAAAAACAAACAAACAAACAAACGAAACCCCCAAAACCCCAAGCAGATGGCCTGTTTCATCTTTCTTTGGAAATAAGCTTTGTATGTTTGGTCTTTGCAATTTTTATGTGAATGTATGCCCACAGATTTGCACAAATTCTCAAGCCAAAACCTGCACAAGCCAATGGAAAAACCCTATTCAGATGAGTGACTTTCAGATCATTCTACTGAGATCCAAATTCATAACCGTAGTCCGGACATTGTTCCTGTACCAATATCACTACTTTAATTATTTTATTTCTTCAAGACATTGTCCCCAGTGTAGCTGCAGTATGTCAGTACAATCTTGCTTTATATCAGGATATCTTATACCTCTTTCATTACAGAAAACATTCCTCTCCCCAAGTATTCTCTTTATCAGATAATTTGTAGTCAGAATTGAGGGTGTCTTGCTCTTTTAACTGATAAAAATTTCATGTGCAAATAAACCTCAGACTAACTACTGAACATTGCAGACATAAGTCTCATACAGTCATGCAAGATTGCAAAGAACTCCTCTGATTTCAGATGATGTGTTATGAAAGAGCTGGGTGCTGGCAGATAGCAGACTTGATGGAATTTCTGGATGCCAGCTCTACAAACCAAGCAGTTGTTAAAATTATGCTGAATAGACCCTGAAGAAAGTGGGTGGAAGAAGGTCCTGAATCTACTGCAATAGCTAAACAAAGAGGTAAAAAAAAATAACAAAATAGAAGTTGCTTCAGAAAGTGGCAGCTCATTTCTACATTAAGTTTGGTATAAATGTGAACTCTTCTGTTTCAAATGAAAGATAATAACAAGACTATTTTGAAATAAAAGTTGTCATAATTTTCTCTTTATTTTTAACCTTTCCTTATTCCACATAAATTTCCTTCTAAGTGTTCAAGGACTGTGTCCTGAAAGCACAAATTCCAAATATAAAAAGGACATTGAAATACCTTAAGAAAATCACTTTTAAAGAAAATTATTTTCCTTCAATATGTTGTTGGTCAGCAAGAAATTCTGACTAGAAAAGGATTTTATTTTTTTCCAGAGCTCAACTTCCCCTGAAAACAACAAACAACTCCCTGAACACAGCAGAAAACCACTTCTTGCAATTTGCCAAGAGCTGATTTTTTGCTCGACAGAAGTACTTCTGAACATTTCACTGACATGGTGTCCATTGTAGTGAGACCTGAAATCCCATGTCTCTTATGACATTCAAGATAAATCATAAGAATTTGAGGCTCTGAAAGACATCTGTCAGCAAACCTACCTGAAATGGTTTAATACTACCACCCTCAAAAGTTTTCCCTATCCCCTTGCAAGAGGCTAGTGACCCGAGAGATTTCTCATGTAATACAACCATGAGCCAAGTGGCCTTCTTCACTTTCAAAGATGGTATAGTGTGGTGGTTCTTTAACTAAAATACTGGTAGGACAGACTATTTTGAGGATGGAAAATTCAGTATAAAAGATAATATGGTTTTTTCACTTTCACTCAAGTGTTTTTAACAGTGCAAAAATTCACACAGCTTCGCTATTTCCAAGTTACTCCACTCGGAGAACACCGAAACCACAGGCAGTATCAGTTATCAGAGATATCAGATAGACTGCCAGGATGAGTATCTGGACTTTGGTTTGCTTATTCAACCATAACCTGATGTGCAACTGATCTGAAGCACTGCCATTGCTAATTAACACAGTTGGGGGGTAGTAATGCTTGAGAGATCCTGGTGCCTTTAGAGAAAGCAGGAGAAAAAGAAAAAATAAATGACACAGTACACCTGCAAGCCATGCCAGGAAAATAAAAACAAAAAAAAAAACAAACCCACACCCATAAAAAAAAAAAAAGAAAGCCAGAATGAAATTTGTAAGTAAAAACTAAGTACTCAGGAATAACACAAAGGAAAAATTCGTGTTCTTTTTCACAGTGTTGCATCAAACCAGCCAAATCCAGCTTTCATTGTTTGGTAAAAAGTACACAAGTATATATTTAACTTGAGTGGAACTTGGGCACAAGGACACAAAGAAAGTCTAGGGAGCTACTGCTTCACTGCAGGAAACTAATGCTTCTTAATTTGCTCTGCACCTGGACTTTAAATCAGCCTCCACGCATTACTAATTAATGTTGGGGCACAGTAGCACTTGGTAACAAATCTGACAGCTAGAACAAAGCATCTCCAATACAGACATCAAACATTGACATTGACGTTTGCTTAAGGGGACCTGCTCGTTACAAATTATTACCTTCAAGTAACAAGTATGTACAAATGGAACTCCAAATATTACACTAAAAGTCAAAAAACAATTAAAACAATTAAAAAACAATAGCTCTGAAGACGTCACTGAAATAGTCTTTCCACACACGCACAATTTTACTTTGTGTGCATGGCAGACCTCAAGACAGCATGACTTTCTGGAGCACCCACTAAGTAAATGACATTTCTATCAGAAATAAGGTTGAGGTATTTGATAGAAGAACAAACTTACATCCACTTCTGGACTAATTTTGCCAGTATACTAAACAGTAGCAAAAGGGCAAAAAAAGTTCTTTGCATTTTCAATTATCTCTATTAGATTTAATTATGATACATGTTGACAATTAACAAGTTTACAGCAGAGTTACACTCAGAAAAATAAAAAACTTTTTAATATGATTTGTCTTCTCTGTTAAATCATGTTCTTTGAAGAGCGGCCCAAGCTCTTGAATCATTTGATCAAGGAAGCTGAATATGGAAGTCAGTGCTAAAAAGTATGAAGCTCCATAATATTAGATGAAGCCGTGTAATATAATACATGGCTATGGGTATAGGCGTGTATATTACATATTACACAGCCACTCAAATAATTGGAACAATCTAGAGCACACCAAGGGATACATTATTATGCACTCCAAGCAGTTTTCTCCAAGAGGAAACTCAGGCACTCTTGGCAAGATAATTTTCTGCATGATCCCTATATCTCCAATAGGGATATAGAAGATCAATGTGCCAAGTTTAGCTCCCTCTGAACAGGACAGTCAAACTAACACGGATACCATGTGTCGCAGTACAAACAAAAACAGTCAAAAGATCAAGTTAAAAAGCATGAAATATGGGTTAAAGGAAAGGTGCATCTCTCTGTACAGAGCAGTGGGTTTAATGAGCCCATACACCACAGAAGAAAGAGGGGATTGGGTAAGGAAGTATGAGAAGAAAGTCTGAAGTGTGCAGAGGTGTGGAGGCAATCGTACATAGTGAGAAAATGAAAAAATAGAAGTTAAACTATGAGAAAGGTACAAACCCAAGTATTAGAACTATGAAAAACAAAAAAAGTGTCTTCATATGCAAAACCAAGAATAGAAAAATATAGGTAAAAAAAAGGTTTAAATCCTTTTTCATATTATGTTGATAGGAATTGTGAGGTCAATTTTTATTTCATTTGAACTCATATAACTAAATTAGGCAATTTATTCAAGTGCTAACAAGAGATGATGGTGAACATGAATACACCTGCCTTTACCTATGGGCTTGCAAGTGCCAGTTGCACTTCCACAGCGTAAGACAAAGTGGATGATCTTTCAGAGACTCCTGGAAAGAACAACATATGCTGGCCCAGTGATTTATTGCGGAACTGTGCAGAAATAAGCCTGAAGTAACCGAAAGTTTCTACAGTTTTAAGATACTGCAGCATTAATTTAGAAAAGCCGGTCTGTATCTGGTGGGCTTACGAAAACAAAGGGGTTCATTTACTCTGTCTCTATTGAGCAAGATGTTTACCTGAAAACGTAAGCTAATGAAACTTTTATTTGCAGAGTTTCTGCATAGATAGGGTACCAAAGGAATTATAGAGAAATATGATCCAGTAAAAACATTTCCATTTGTTTCCATGTTCTTTGGGTTCGGTTCAAAATTTTTAAGTGTGAGAGCGGCACATGCTGAGAATGAGGTCTAAAAATGAGCATAGGTAGGCTTTGAAAGATGCCCAGTTTTAAACTCCAACTACTACAGACAAACTTAATTGTTTTTCACTCATGGCTTACAAAAAGGATCTTCCAAAATCACTGTTAAATCAGTATCTTTTCCTCTCTATCACCAGATAAGCCAAATTTTATTTTAGGCTTTATGGTAAAAGTCAAAGATAGAAATAAAGAATGCATCTATTTTCAGGAAGCTTCAAAACATTAAAAGCATCAAAACTATCAAGTGTGATAAAAACCAGGGTGAATTTTATCCAAGATATATTTAAAATATCTGTATAAATATATTAGCACAATCTATTTCATCTATTTATATGAACTTTGTAGAAGTGCCAATAGGAAGACAGCTTGCAGTGGCTTCAAGATTTTCTTCCGCCTAATGCAAAACACTTTACTCAAGAAGAAATACTCGTATGTTTGCTGATTTTAAGTATATCAGGGGTTTTTTTTGTAAAGCTAACTTAAAGATTAGAAGGACAAGCTCGAAAAGCTGCATGAGGCCGGTTATGCTACATCTGTAGAAACTGGAGTTTCTTAACTTCACAAAAAATTGTACTGGTGGTATTTCAAGTGGGGCTTGCAATACACCTATCTATGCCATAATTTTTAGTCTGTCCATTCCCCACCTCTCCTTTTTTTTTTAGTTAACCTGTATGTTAGCTCTGTTGCCAAGAACTTTAGAGATGGTGAACAAATATTCAAATTGGCTAAACTACTCATTTCACCACACAAACTACAGAGGAGCAAATCTTGAACAGGTTCTCTAAAGCCACTGCAGCAGTGAAAATGCTTCTGTTATGAGTATTTCTGTTTGATACCAATAGCTCAAGTGATCCAGTCTCAAGAGAGTCCAGTAGGTTGGACAGTTAATAGAATTTAGCACCAAAACACATGAATCTTAACAAAGATAAAGATGGCAAAACCTCCTTAGGTTTATTTTTGTCAACCCATGCTGCATACATACATAAAAACAGTCCATTCATGTATATGCCTGTGTGTATGTATAATCCATAAAGCATTGCACATATGCATTTGAAATAAAATATTGACACTGACTTGTTCATTTTGTAAATTTACTTCTGTGCTGAGATTGAAGATATAACAAGATTCAGTCACATTGAGAACTCCAGCATAAAAGAATCCCCAAAGAATAATTTACATCTCTCTTGACTGAGAGCATTTAATGAATCTTCTAGATGTTAAGAGGTTTTATATGCTTAAAATAAATAAATAAATAATAATTTCCCAAATGCAATGCCATGATATTGCCTCTGAGAGCTAAGAGATAAAGTGACACACATATGCTGAACACATGGATATGAAGGAAGTGGTTACCTTGGCAACAACCACTGTGTAAAAGCTTCCTTCTGCTAAATTAGAATAGTGACTATTGGAGAAAATATGGGTTTTTTCACAGTCAGATTCTGAAAATAAGTTATTATATTTCATTTGTAGTTTTTTGGAGGCTTACACTTTCTGCAGTTAAACTACACTTGTTTTATCTCTTGCACCTCCAAGTTCTAACACATAGCACTTTTGTAGTAGTTGGTTTCTATTGATTTTCAAATTCAAAAATTTTTTTCCTGACCCACATAAACCTGCACATATATTTGAATAGACTGAGTTTGCCATGATGGTCTGCAGAGTATCTGTAGATAATGTATATACCAAAAACTTAATTGAAACACACAATATTTTGAAATATTTTACCAAATAGCTCTCAAAAGTACATGTAAGAGCCTGTTATTGAGAAAAATGTATTTGCAGCCATTATGAATAACATTTTCAAAGAGCACCTAATGAATCAAGAAATGCAATTTCAACTGAAGGATTTCCATGCACCTGAATCACTTTGCTGTTTCTGAAAATCCTGCATTACGGATAACTAAAAAATGTATACTCTCTGGGAGCATTCCCCCAGGACACTATTTGCCACAAGCAAAAATGCCATGTTCTGCTTAGAAGAGTATAAAGAACATTGTTTTCACATGTGCTACAAGCCACAAAATACTTTCAAAACCTGACAAATTTACGATCTGTAGCAAAAGACCAGAAGTCACAGCTCAGTGTGACAGAAGGAGAGAAGAAAACCTCAAGGACATTGTTGATACTTGACCAGTCATCACTGAAGAATACAGCACTCATATTTTGCACAATGCATATAGGCAAAGACAATAAGTTCCTATTCATACAATCATGTCTTCCTGGAACCATGTAGGTTTCCTACTGCCTAGAGCAGGTTCAGAGTTTACAATTAATCTTTTCAATGCAAAGTACGCCTATCAATTTATCCTAATGTTTCTGTCTTTTAACCGTGCAAATTACTTATGATGGTCTTGCTTCTATCAAGTGTGGTCAGCCACTATGATAATCTCACATTATTTAGTTATCACTCAGAGATACATTATACAGTATATTGGCACATACATTATGACCAGCTTGACAACTTGGTGGACAAAGGGATACAAAGTTTATGCAGTTCAGTTTGTCTAATTTACATTTTTACCTTGTTTATTGTACTATAATTTGTGTTCATCACATTCTACAGCTCTACAGGTGCCTAAGAAATACTTTCTGAATACTATTCTAATATGCTAATTGTTACCAATTATTACTCACTTCAGTTACAACTATAGTTATGAAATCATGAACAAGACAAACCTTGGGTATGTGGCTTTCCAGATATCCTACCATAATTAAATAATGAAAAGGTTATAATGTCCCACATTTACAGTTATGGATTCCCTCCAGAGTCACACCAGATGAAGGAATCAGGGTAGTGAAGACAACTGGCAACTGCAAATAAAAATTTCTGCCTATTCCACCTTCAGCTCCATATACAGCTGCAACACAGGAGCAGCAATAGACAGGGTTAGAAATCTTTCTTTAGTTTACAGAGGTACATGGCAATTGTTCGGACCAAAAAGTACAATACGGCATCTATAACTGCAAGAAACATGCTTGAGTTGTGCTGTGTTCCCTTCCATAAGAGAAACCCACTGTGGATTTTACCAATGGACAGAAGTCACATATATCAGACTGATATGTATAGAGCCAGCACCATCTATAACATACCTTATGATTTCAATAATAAGAGGTGCTGTGGACCTGGGTGAGGAATATTTCCTCTGGAAAAAGCTATCATAGCAACAGTACTAACAGTATGACATCAGCCTAATCAGTGTCAGTGTCACTCCTACTGATTTCTCATCAGCAAGATTAGAAACACTTAAACAACAACTAAGTGCCTAAATTCTTCTGATAATCTGAGCCTTAGTGCTTCACTAAAGCTCTCCTCCCTGTAATAAAACAAATCCATTTTAAGGACACAGTATACAAAAAAGTCCTATCTCCTGTAAATGCTTTCAGCATACGTATTTAGAGAAAAACCTGAATTCAGATTATGCCCATTCTGTCACTTCAGTAAGCTTGAAACTTGCCTCCTCTATGTCAAATCATTCCCATTGCTCACTGATGAAGCCCTGCGAGCAGTGCATGACACAGTCAGATTGTTGCTAAGAGAACGTATATGCTAATTTATGACTTGCTTACTTCCATTTCCTGGTCATTTGAAAACTACTTCTAAATCTTTTTATGCTGATATAATTTATTTGAGCACACATGTCATTGTGACATCATTTAGCCCTAACACCTCTCCCACAGAGTTAACTGTTTGTGACCACACTAGTCAATTATTGTAATTTCTTTCCAGCAGAGATCTGCTGCTGCTTATAGACTGCACAAAACACAGAAACTTTCCTCATGATGTACACAGGCCCGAGGAAAGATACACTAAAGAGGACACAAAGACCACATGCTAATGAATGAAAGACATACTAGGTATAGAAATCAGGAAGAAACAGCTCAAGTTAAGATTTCAATTGCCTCAAAAGGTTAAAATAAAATTCTGCACAGTGCTACAGATGTTTCCTAAAATAATCAATGCAACCAGACTAGAAAGAGTTTCACACCACAGTACCATAATTAGCTTCAGCCTCCTGGTACAATCATAAAAGCAACAGCTGCTAAACTACACTCTGAGAATGTCTTAAGTTCTTCAAAGAGTGTCTTAAGTTCTAACTCTGTTTAAAAATTGAATGTGTTCAGGCTTTTCAGCCTCCAATACACTGCAAAACTTTTTTGTGAACATTCACGTCTCATCATACAGCATTCATATGGCTGTTGGTTTGCATCTATCTTGGTCTGATAAGGAAATAGTTGCAAAACACTGAAGCTAAGTAAAGAGAGATTACGTACTTAATACTCTGATCCAGAGTCAACTTAGAAAATATTGGACCACCCGATTTCATACTGTAAGTGCTCTTATAACTGCTAATTACTGGACTAAGAGCTATTCCCTTTCATATGACTTTAAAGTAAATGTTAGAGAAATGCACATCCGGGAGCATTGTTCAAATTAGGGATTAAGAAAGAAGCGTAAACTTTACCTCAAAGCTATATAGTTTAGAAATTACCATTTATGCTATGTAGTTGTGTGATAATTTCATTCTCCAGATGATGGCCTACTTCAATAGTATTTCATAGGACAAAATCTTTTATGCTGCTTTTCTCCAAGTCAAGGAAGATATGTCACTCAACATGTAAACCTCTGATTAAGTCAATTTTCTGGTGTAAATCAGTTCCAATAAACTTTGGTGGAAGAGTTTTCTACTAGAAAATTCCATTCGTCTAAATTACAGTTTCACAATAGTATATAAAATCTGATAACACTTTGATTCCTAACACTTCTAACTCTATAAGAACCGTTATTATGTTTTGTTTCATATGTTGGTACAACTATGCATACGTGATGTGCTGCTTTTTACGTGTAATTAGCATATAGGAGCCTATACTAAAGGATTTTACATTACTGAAATGGTACATCTATTGAAATAAAACATTACTAAGGCTGCTATAGATCTAAGGCTGGTGGAAGAGCAGAGCGTACAATACTTGATAACACTACTACAGCTATTAATTTAAAAAGTTTTGATGGTATGTATTTCTGGGGCATGATCTTTGAGCAGAAAGGTCATGCTCACAAGTCAGCAGGTATCAGGACTCAAATCTTTTAACATGAGATTATGAGAACTGCCATACTAGACTGAAATAAAGATCTATCTTATCCAGTACAACCAGAGTACCACGTTGTAGAAGAATAGTACAGGAAACAATGCAAATACAGGATAATCTTTTGGATATAGCTACCAACCTTCCAGCAAGCTAAAGTGAAGAAATTGAGAAAGGTAGACACTGAAAATAGTTTCCCAACAAGAAGCCTCACCATGCTAATGGTGTAGTTCAGGATGTTACTGAAATACATGAGTTCAAAATTTCATCCTAGGAGACATTAATTCTTGTTTAAAAATTAAAGAATTTAAAAAATATATATTTAATATGTAGATTCAAATATAACTTATTGATTCACAAAAAAACCATTTTACTAGGAAACCTAATTTTCAATTATTACAGAAGTAGTTTATACCCAACAAGAGCCATAGACCCATCAAGTGAACATATAAGCAGAACTATTCTTACCTTTTTATTCTAACCCCAGTCAAGAGAGTCTAAATTGACCAGCTAGGCAACAGTAGTAGAGAAAATAAAGGGTGCAGAGAGCTGAACTGATTTGCTTCCTGCCACTTCCCAAATGGGTGTCACAGGATGTGGACAGAACTAAGGCACTCTGAAATCCAAATCAGACCCCTAGGCTGGGATTTATGCCACATGTTTTGCCTCCAAACACCTGTGTCAGTGAAACTATATAGGCCATTTAGAGATTGCTAGGTCTACTATAACTGCGAGGGTTATTATTTTTACATAAAAGACCTACAAGACAAAGCACTAAATAAAGCAACTTAGGTTCAGCAAACAACATGGATGTTGCATTTTATACCAAATAAAATAAATGTTGAAATTAATATGCTGCAGGAAATGGAAAAATGAAAGTCCTTTATATCACACTTCAACTGCATGTAGCTCCTTGCTACTAGAGATCTGCTTTCCAAAAGCAAATAATAAAATTATACTTTTTGTGCTGTTAATTATATGCAAATTAAAATTGGGTGCACATTAATGCAAAGAGTTGAATATCCATTTAATCAGATCCTCCCTGCAGGGTCCAATGATAAAAATGACAGACGACTTGCATTGCTAATTCTGAACTTCTCACATCTTGTACATACTTACCCTGTAAACGAACTGCTACTCTGACACCTGCCTGCTGGGCTGAAGGTTTATGTTGATTAGGTCTATAGGAGCTACTGGTAATCCTTCTGAAGGAAAAGTTCAGTTCCCCGAGCTAGCAAACCTAAAGAGCAAATCCCTGTAGTGACTGGAACCATTTAGCTACTGAAATATTTAGCTGCTGTAATCAACATCAAGCCCCCAACATTCAAGATCATTTGATAAGGATTCAGGCTGTAGTCTAGTCTAGCATGCTCCATGGTGAGGCCACAGATCTATTGTTTAGATCTAGTTTCCCTCTCTTATATCAGCAGGGAAAAGAAGTGTCTCTAAGCTATCTGATTACATATGTAATCTCCCTTGAGTTTTCTTTCCTGAAAAATAGCTGCTGAATATTCTACCCTTTTCTCAGTCTCCAGTTTAATTTTTTTTCAGCTTTCATCTTCACTTCTAATTCTAGCATTGAAATTTCCCAAGGAATAGCAGGGCAAAAGCGTCCTTGATGTAGATTTTCTGTATTAATAACAGTGACAAGAGGGCCCTTAACCCTGTTTAATAGCTAAAAAGACAAGTGGCAGGGGACAAAAACAGAAATTTATACGAATGAGACCACATTCTATTATGCTGCCTCACATGGTGACAGCATAGACTCATGAATTTTCATCTGACATGACAGTCAAGATCATTCCTAGGGTCTTACTGCAGAGAATGCAGATTTGCCTTTCTCCCTGCATCACAGGGCTATTCAAATCAGCACCAGTTGGATCAGCTTCTCTTGAAGTCATTCTTGTAGGGAAGAAGGATGAAAATATTTTTTTCCCCCAGTGCATTGTTAAAAAGGATTGTTTTTAGCAATGCATTAAATTGCTAAAAAGGTTTGGGAAAAAGGTAAAGTTCCCATTGGACCGATAAATCCCACCAACCTGAAGAGAGATTCCTTGTTGTTGAGCTGCACAGTGCTGCTCAAAAATCCTAAGCAGTCCTGTTTAGTAGATAACACAGTGATAAGACTGAGTTAGAGAGAGGTCATTTAACTAGTGTATCAGGAGTGGTACTTTAAGGGATGGATGTGTGTCATGGAAACACTTCCCTTCAACCAACAAAGACTGCAGAGAAATGAGCTGATGATAAATTGAAAGACATACACATTACTGATGATGGCAGCTAGCCCTGCTGCTAACCTGCCCTCCCAGAGTGAATCACTGCAGAGAAAGCATACAGCTCCTGTAAACTCTCAGAGGAGGCCTTGCTAGGACCCTAGTGCATCTCCATGTCTAGAAGGCATTCAATTATATCTGCTATCAAGCCAACCTCAATAAGAAATCATTTCTTCTGATGACATCTAGAAAGCTTAGAAGGAAGCATGTCACCACAGACTTCACAGCTCAGCCTACCTAATGCAACACATCTGCCTGTAACACACATTCTCCTATTACTTTTCTTCAAAGGTATGAGCTAGATTAAAACAGTTTTAAAATCTAACTCATTTCCTTGGCTTTACTCGTTGCTAAGATAACACTGACTATTAAATGAACATAAGGCATTTTATTTTAAAACTTGCTACAGCATGTAACACATTTTGAAATTCTGTATTTCAGATGTGATAAATAATTAGAGACTTCATAGAGTGTATTCTTTATTCATCAAACCATGATCACAATATTTTCTGCAAAGCATTTGTTAAATTTTTAACCACCACTGTCCATGATGACTTTTTAGACACAATTGTGTCACTTGAAAATAGGCACCTTTATTTCATAAGTCATTGGTTTAATATGGTGCAATGGCTCCCTAGAAGCTTTTTTAGTATGTCCGTTTCATCACTTCTATAAGGAACAGAGCTGTGGAAGAGCTGTTTCCTAGAAGGAACCTTTGTGTTTCTTTGCTTTGGCCTTCTGAAAATCATTTTCTTGGTAACCCAGATTTTCCTCCTTGGAAAGTTGACTGACTTGAACCTTCATTATCAGTCATATGTAAGCCACATTTTTACTTAAACCAGTATTTATTCTTAACATTTGAATCTACTTAAAATTACATCAATATTTTCTTCACTGGTTAAATTCATTATTGAGAAGTTCAACTATAAGTTGAAAATGGGGAAATGGTATTCTCTTCTGTGTATATAAAAGATGCAGAAGACCACAAAATCCACAAACTAAAATTCCAAAGTCATGGTGAAAGACATTCAAAGGTGTTTGGACGTCTCAAGATGGTTTTGGTGCTCAGTTCCATTTTTAAAGTGAGTAGACAACGCTTAACTGAAATTGTGTCATTTAGGTATCTAAACAGTTTTGAGCATTAAATGTGTGCTGAGCTTAGGAAATTTGCTACAGCTAATAACTCTTCTGTTCAGTGACTGTTGAAAATACAAGTCAAATTTTTTAAGAATGTACTTTTCAAAATTATGTATCAATTTCATTGCAGGGTTTTTTCCTTAAAGTAACTTAATAAATCATTTCATTTTCATTTCAGGAAGCAAGGTGAAAAAATCCTGGGTAACAAAGTATCCTCAAAGCAGACAATAAACATCATTCATCACTATAATATCATAAAATTCAAACATTAATATGAATAAATGTATGCTAAGTAATATAATTACTTATATATATATGTTTTAAATATACCCTCTTTGTTAGCAAAAAAATATTACTGATTATTGCCATAAGATTATTTCTAGTCGCAGATCAGTGTGTTTTAATTGTTTATACCCACCAACAGGACTGAAACTTTCTTTAGGAAAATAATTAAATACAGATTAAAATTAATTATTTAAATACAGGTTTCCTGCCTGCTGACTTAAATCATGATTAAAATTGGTGATTAAATCAAGCCACCCTACTGTGACCTACCAAAAAAAGTTTTCTGAATTGTAATCAAATAATATGCAGCATTCAGTATTAATTGGAGTGGTTTATGGTTAGGCTTGGTTTCTGGAATGAGACATGCAAGTACTTCCATGGGACTGAATTCTTAATTTCTCATTTCTCCTTTCATTACATATGCCACTTACAGAGTTTTATTGCTTAACATGTACAGCCTTATTTGAAAGGAAAACTGCATGAGATCGTAGTGTATTAAATGCCACTGTAAGTAACAGTATTTCTAAAAAAACTGAGATATATCAAATGACTTACAGGCTGACAGAGATGCAGTCATGGTCTATCTGTATCGTCAAAATATCTAAAACAGTGCCCTATAAAAATTCTTTGATCTAATTTGTTCAGATCATTAATCTATGACCTATTATTATAACTCATATTCCATTCATTTCCAATAGCTAAGAAAATCTTCTGACAATACCTATGCATGTCTCTTGTCAGACATATGCAGTTCCTATAAATGTCTCTGTATTTACCATCAAAAATGAATACACTGTCTCCCATACACTGTAAATATCCAGTTTTTTGGAGCTCTAAATGTATGCTGTCCCATATTGTCTTTATGTAACAGTAAGAAGTCTTTCTAAAATCCAATGCTGCCCACTAGCAACTCCACTTTGGATGTCAGAAAAGCAAACCTTTCTCACAATCTGTGCATATTTAACTTTCAATCTCATGATGTTTAAGTGAGCTTACATTTGGGTATTTATTCATTGACATACAGAAATTTAAGATAGAAAAGGAAGTTATTAGGAAAAATAAGATGCAACTATAACATCTCAAAGAGCATGCCGAGACAGTGTCTATCAAGAAAATGTCTCCTCATTTCCTAAAATTCCTCAACTATCTTTATCAAAATGTTGATAAATTTTTTTCATATTCCAGATATTTCTTAATTAGTAAATAGTTCTGGTATCTACTACTAGAGCCAGATGATACATTTAGATCTCCCATTACAAAAAGAAGGTAGGAAAAATAGTACAGCAAGAAATGACATTAAGAAGATGCGGTTTATATAAATGATGACACAATTTATAGTTTTATCATCATAAAAAGAAATGTTGCATCGACCTCTGGATCTTTAGTACTGCACAGGAAACGGACATAAAGAAATGTTTGTTAAATGTTAGTTGAGTTTTAGCATAAGAAAAAAAAAAAAAGAAAAAAAAAAAAAGAATTAAGCAAAGAAAACCAGACCACATCATTTTAAATCTTATGCTATTTCAAACTCCCAAAGTCATGGGGGAAAGAGATTTGGTTACAGTTCTGCCACATGTCCACAATCTTCTGTTCAGCACAACAGTCAACAACAGACAAAAGATATTTTGACATCCCATTCCTCTCTCCATTTAAAGGTATAGCAGACACCATAATCTAAGAAATGAACATATTCTTCATGGTCTTGAATGACATTGTTTAACCTTAATCTTTAATTACTTTGCCACTGCTCTGGATTAAAAAAAAAAAGAAGAAGAAGAAAGAAAGAAAAGGAAGAAAAAAAAGATACCTACGGTAAAGCTATTCAATTTCATTCACAATCGCAGTGTCTGCTGGAGGCCAACTGACAAGCTAATGTGTTAGTCAGTGGTGTGTCTCTTTGAAGTTAATCAAGCCAATACCTACACCCCAGAAATCGTGGGCTGGACTTCAAAAGATTGCAGAAAAAAAATCAAGAGGTCCTGAGGGGAAAAGTGTGATGGATGACAATGAGTTGCCCATTTAGATAATTATGTAAATGATCACAAAACTATGTCTGTAAAACTCCAAGACACTAACAGGAGAAGCATTCATAGGAATGAACTAACTTGACCTGAAATGCAAGAAATCGTAAAATTTGCAGAGATCGTATCTTTAGTAATTTAATCAAAAGCTTCCTTTCCCAACATAACAGTTTTTAAAACTTTGCAGGAACATCCAAGTTAGAGTCACCATTAGCTCTTACTATTTCACCTCTGCTTCCATAGTAGATGAATACAGTTAGTTTTAACATGACCAAAAGCTCGATGCTCAAGATATCGCTGGGCATCTGCCATAAAGCTCACCATCTCCATCTGTGAATAAGCAAATAAGCGTGACAAAAGAGGAAGAAAGTCATGTGCTTAATCTTCTCCCTTGATTTTCAGAGTAAGAAAACCTCATAATTCTCCAGTGATATGTTTTCAAGCCTGTACAGTTTATGACACAGCCCCATATTCATTTGCTCTCACTGTTGGCCAAGACAGACTTGATGTTAAGAGATACACAATGTTCCTCTACACTCTCATCTCTACTTCCCATGAAAGATGGCAACAGAAAGAGACTACTATTGCTTCAGATTTCATTTTGCAACTTCCAGGGTAACGAGGTTCTAATTTTATCCTCACTACTCACTACTCTTCAGGCAACGAGCATTCTCTAACCACTGCTATTACACTAGCCGTTACCATGTGTTATCTCACATTTTTCTTCTAGCTCTTGCACTCACCTGTGGCCTCAATGTGTAATCAGATGCCAGAGTTAATCTTTTATTAAATATGTACAGTACCTAGCGCAACAGGGCTAAAGTGCTTGAACAGAAGTTCTAAGTTGTAACAATGCAAACAGAAATTGTAATTAATATTATCAGTGTTTTCAGGACTGAATGTTTCCAATGCACAGCTTGCTTCACAGGGTGACACTATAGGAAAATACTGCTTAAATTATAAGAATGCGATACCACACCTTGCTAGCAGCCTTCCTAAAAAACCTCACACACAAAATAAAAAGCCTTGAAACAAAGCTAAGTTGCCAGAGCAGGGTCAGAGGATAAATCACAACTCAGTGAGTAATCTGTCCTCCTTCTGTGAGCTGTAAACCAGAAAGAAAGATGAGGATATTCTCAGGTTGGTCATGGCACAAATGGTAAATCTCACAGATTAGCACTAGCTAATGGGAAAGAAAATATTAAAAGACAAATATGTAATATTAATAGAGGATAATTTTAGGTGCTTATAATTCTTTATAATGAATAATAATGAAATTATTTTTAAAATTGATGTTAGTCTATCAGCTTTTTCTTTGCAAACAAAGAAACTGAAAATCAAAGCAGTTCAGGCTTCACACACTTTGTTTCTATTCACTACTTGTTATAGTTGTACAGGAAAATTTTAGTGATTGTTGATGACTAAATTAGATACAGAAGGTGTAGGGCATTAGCCTGTCTTCAGCCTAGGCCAACATTTCTCTTATAGGATTCAGGATCAGAGCAATTAGATCTCATCCATCCAGTTCTTCCATCTCTTTTTGTCAGTAGAACATACAGGTAGATTTATCTCCCCAGAAACGTCAGAAATGTTGTATTCATTTATATCAGAACACACTATACACAAATAACATGCCTACATTCAGTAGAGTAAAAGAAGTATAATACGACCTTCTCCACAGGCATGCTTGGGCCAGCTTCATCAGCCCATTGGTGTTGGGAGGGAATTAGGCTGTGTCACCACGTCACAGGTGCCTCTTACTACCTCCCATTCCATCAACTCTCTTCCCATTTTCCATCCTCTTCCCTTACTCTGTTATACCATTATGATTGAAGAGCAGGAGCATAGACTGCCTTGTGCTTCGGCCTTATGAAGGTGATTTTCCTTCCCTCTGACATTGTTGCACTGGATCATGACACCTCTTTTTTTTTTGTTATTAAATAATGCACCAATAAACCTTTGCAAAGTCTCAACCAAAACATCAGTAAGAATGCCTTACCAGTGTCTTCAGAGTAAGCAGAATCAAGGTGTGAAAACAGTTACTCTATCCCTTTACACTACATGTACTGATAACTGAGTTCCTTTAATGACAGCTGCTTACCTGATTATTTGCTTTGATATGTGCTTACAGGGTCAGGAATATAGAAATAGCTTCCATCTTTATGCCACACCATTTCAGTTCGTTAACTGATGATATACCAGATGCCACCAAAACAAGTTTTTCTGAAGTTTGATTCATCCAGCAATCAATGTTGACATCTTCATGTGACCACCTCCTTGCATCACCACCTTGCAGCAGAATCACTCCAAAAAAAATCTCACTACTGCTTTCACTCATGCCCATGCTGTTGTCTCTACAATTTTTACCTACAGGCAACGAGCTGCTGGTTTGTGTTCCATGAAGGGATACAAGCTCCCCATATTCTGTGAGACAGACAGATATCAGCCTGTAGAATTGTAAAATCTGGGATGTTTTGCTTAGGGCTTTCCTGATTAAGATCATCTTGCCCTTTATAAGTACATTTTATGTCACTAACTCCAAGTGCAAGCTTCAGCCCCACTGAGCAACATTATGAATTAACTGCCTTGCCACAGTCTGTCTCCAGAGATCCTGCACTTGTTACTAGATTTTCTCTAAGAAACCTTTGCAGCTTCTTCTCAGTGTTGCTTTTCATTGCAATTCATGAGAAAGTTCTCTGTGCTGCACTTCAGTTCCTATTATTTGCTCTGTAGTTTTGGACTTCACTGGATAGAGCCTTACTAACGTATCTACAGGCATAACTAGGCTAATGCCTCACAAAAAGCATGACAAAAACTGAAAGAAAGCATAGTAGAAAGTATAACTAGTAGAAAATAGGGGAAAAATATTTTCAGGAAGCAGAATGCAAGTAAGGCACTGGAATCATCACTTCCAGAGACTGAAAGAGCAGAAGAGGAAAGGTGACCAATAATGAAAGGCAAGAGCAAAATACACAGATCCTGGAAAGGTGAAACTCTAGGTGATTCCAAAAACTATAGAAGACCACTCTAGCAAGTATAGTGCTTGACAAAAAACAGCTGCTGAATGAACAAATCACAGACATCATAACAGAAGCAGCTACTCATGACCATATGGTCTTCTACCATTTTTCTTTTCAACTCAAGCAAAACTAATACACAGGTTTTGGTAGCTGGGTAATCTTTTGAATCTCATTCTGCAGCTTAGAAAGTAAACTGAAAGGGCAAACAGTTCTACTTCAAAAGAATTTATTGGTATGAGGAATTATTTTCACCATTTTGTCTTGTCCTGCTGATAAACACAGACCATTACATTTGCTGGGATGGTGAATGTATAATGCTTAACAGATTTGCTGTACTACTAAGGCTATCATAATAACACAACTCATCCCCAGAATGAAAAACTTAATTCAGGCCATAAGCAATAGCACAACCTTCTTCCTTTGCACATTTGACAGTATCAGCGAAGAATAGGTTTTTGGCTGCTTTTAAATTTCCACAGCATACAAAATGTGCTTGAAACTGTGCTGGTTCATGGCATTAAAACCAATTGTCATCACTTCCAATGAAGTCAGAACATAACATGAGACATCTCTAACCAGCTTCATAAGTCATAAGACGCTAAATGCCAGGCACAAAATATCCATTTGGAAAGCTATCAGGAAGCAAGGTGACAGCATGCAAATTTACCTTAGCAAGATTTGCAGAGATGAATTAAAGAAAAATGTAAAGGAAAAAGTACAACCAATAGGAAAGACTTGGAAAGGACTAAAAAGTCCTACTGTAGTGCAGTGAGAACTGGGTATCAAAATTCTTTACACTCCTTTTAAAATCTTCAGTCAAATTATATTTATACAAATCTAATGTAGATGTTGGGGGTCAGCATGACACCATACTTCAAAGTGAAATATCCATTCTATAGACAACCTCAAAGTATCACTATTGACTCTGTAGCTTACTCTACCTACTGTCTCTGTGGGTATTTTGAGCCTTAACTCATTCAGATCTTCTGGCTTCATTTTATTAATTTGATAGGGTGATGAATTAAGAGTCAGTGTGGCAATAAAATGATAATGAATTGAACTATCTCCTATTATGTTTTTTTTAGAAAAAAAGTCATGTTGTCCAGTGTTTCTCTTGTCCCTAAGTACTTTCACTACAGCGTTCTGAAAACCCCGTGGCATCTGTTCATAGTTATGTTGTCAAATATCCCTAAAATTGTGGCTTTAATTGATTTAGATGAAAAATAGAACATGTTTACACGTAACTAGAATTCTGACCCAACTTGAAAACTACTAAGCAGCTCACTGCTTTCAATTAACAGACTTTAGATTCATTCAGACAATAAAATAGTGTCTTTACAGTCTAAAAGTAGGATTTTTACTTTTGAAGTACTTCACTAGCTTTCGGAGGGAGGAAAGGGGAATGAATTGCTTCACCATCCTCTATAATGCTGGACCACCTAGTTATATGTGTCAGAACAACTACAATTTTGGAGTATCTATAGTCTGGCTAAAGTCAATTTTACATGCTAGCTAAATTAAAGATGCCAAATGAATCAAGAATGTAAAATGAGAGAGGCCCTCACTGGCCTCTGAAGTGTTAATAGAATAAAACATTCAGAAAAAGCCAGCATGGCCTTGAGCTTACTCGCTCAAGCTACCACTTAAAAGCGTGTACACCCACAAAGACACAGAACTTAAATAAGTTAGGAAGGAAGAAAGGAAGGCTTCAGTTCGGTGAATATTTTATATCATCTCCCTGGTTGATTTTTTCAGCACACTTAATTCCTTTCTCAGATACTTTGCTTACACTTTGCATGCAAAAGTGACACAGGGTTACTGTTAACAAAGCAGGAAGAGCTTCTCTGAAGATTTGAGTAAATGCTCTGACACAGAACTGTGCTAATTTCCAGGCGATGGCTTGACATCTGCTCCACCATGTAAAAATGAGACTTTACAAAGCCTAACTTGAATTCATTTTAAAGCCTCATTTGAAGATCCTATTTTAAACTCTCTTGCTGCAGATTTCACTTTCCAACTGCTTAACATGCACATTGGAGTCTCCAACACTGAGCCATATAGATTTGTCTTTGTCTTTTGTGTTAATTATTAGCTGCTGCAGAGCTGTCTCTGTGGGTGAACGCACACAGAAACAAAGGCGGCAAGGTTGTAAAACCTTTTATCTCTATCAGGGCACATTATTTGATAAGGTGCTAAGCTAATAGCAACGCATGTCAAATTGTGTTTAGACAGATCAGTGTGCTGGGAATTGGAAGTTATATTTGTCTCTGGAAACCAGCACCTGGAGAAGCAAAGAGAAATTCATACCAATATTCACAACACTATGTAAACTATAAACCACCTGAAAGCAGTAACTTTACAAATGGCTCTAAAGATAATGAACCTCTCATTTAATCTGCCTTATGAATATCCTTTTGAACTTTAAATCATTGATATTCTCATAAAAACAGTAAAAACTGGAAACAGAATTTGGGACAGGAAGCAATGCAGTATTGTGTCAACATTACATAGCCTACACTTTTAAAAGCATCTCTGAGCACTCAGTGGAAGACACTAACTTTGCAGTAAGATCTAAAATCCGTTCCTGAGAAACAGGCAAAGGCATGCATCAAGGCACCTGAAGCTGATAAAATAAAATACTTTTTTCTTGGGGGGGAACAGGACACATACAATCATAATAAATTGCATAATAAAACAAGACATATGATGTGAACTCAAAGAAACACGCCGGAAAAAAAAAAAAAAAAAAAAAGAAAAAAGCACAAAAAAAAACCCCGCAACCCACCAACTTCATTTATAACTTCCAAAGTTTGGCTTTTGTGTTTTGAGGATTTCCACCCATCCTGCAGGTATTTCTCTTCTGGTTTGCAGCTGTCTAACTGCACTAAATGCAAGGCAGCACCTGGATAGGACTACTTAATGGGAAAACAACAACAACTTCCCCATGAATGTGAGCAACTGATAACAGTACCTAGTCATTCTGGAAAACACATAGTCCATCCTTCCAGAGACCCTTACCTTTCAACTTGCCAGCTTGAAACCAGAGTCCTGCTAATCAGTGCTATGTGTGCTCATTGTCATAGTCTTTTCAGTACCTTAAATACTTTTTCTATGATGATAGAGATATCACAAGGAATTCTCCCAAATGCTGGGTGTCTAATTTGCATGAATCTTACAACCTTATTTATCTCAGTCACTGGGACCAATGAACATATTTAGATAATCAGGATTTTGGGTACTCAAGGATGGTTTCAGCACAGTTAATAGATGGATGTTTTGTAAACAGTTTGAAATAATTACAGTTCAAGTAATCAGTTATTTTGTACTCAAAAAACATAGTTCAGATTATTTTTACTTCCTTTTTAAGGACAAGAACTATTTATGAAGCATTCTCAGCATAAGCAGAGGTTTCTGACAGTCCCAAAAAACAATTAGACTTTATTCTTAGTCTTAGTTCCAAAGATGACGTTTTCAGAACAATAGCATTGGAACCAGCCTGCTTAGCTTGTGGTGCAGCTGATGAACAGCCAAACATGCTCAAAACAGAGAATGGTTTTATCTTAGCTGCAGACTCTAGTGCCTAGATGATATTGGATATGAACCAGTGGATTACAGATATGTAGCATACCTTACATTTTCTACGTGTCTTATTCTAGTTTGAGCTCCAACACAGTTAAAAAACAGAATAACAACAGGCTTGCTTAGTGGATTGTGGTGTGAGTTTTCGTGCTTATTTTAATTGTCAAATAAATCTTTGAAAACCTACACTCACCCATCAGGACAAAAAGACAGCCTGAGCAAATACTTTGAGCAGATAAGCTTTTTTTGCATATATACATATATGTGTATGCGTGTGTGTGGTTCAGGTGTTTTTAAACAGCATTACGGTAAACCATCTATATTCCTGAACAAGGAAATCAAAGCTCAGCATCACCTTCCTATTTGTGAACTCTCAAGGGGAAAAAAGAGAAATTGGCTTTTGATAAAGTTCATAAAATTCCCTTCACCTTGATAGTTCGCTGATATTAAGAGGACACCATATTTTGTTTTTAAGAAGATACCCTAAGTATTATACATTGATTCTCTTTGCAATAAATGGACTGCCACTCTTCTACTTTTTCCCCCTAGAAAAATTGAAAAAGGGGCTCTTACAGCATTATATTCTCTGCAATGATTGTATACAAGAAATTTAATGATGATGTGACAGGACTGAAACACTTAATAGCTTACTATTGTGGTCAATTATATTAAGGTTACTGAGCTCAAACATCTTTTGTTTTAGAACTCTTTGAGGGAAAAAAACAAACAAAACAAATAGAATTGAAGTAATCATAGTGACTGTAAACTTGGATAAAGAAAGATAAGATTGACACTGTCTCACCTGAGCAAGGAATCAATTTTCTACCCATCAAGCTGGCAGGAAGGCAAGCTGATTGGGGTGTAGATCACTAACTTGGTGAGGGGAGAGGGGCTGTATTTGTCAGGAAGAAACAAGTTCTCCCTTTTTAACCAAAAGACCATAGGAGCTGTATATTCCCATATATACCAAAAATTTTCCTCTCAACTTTCTTGTCTACGTGACTGGGGAGCTCCCTGTACTCTGCAGTCTTCCAAACACTAGTAAAGATGTAGTCTTCAGAGAAACTGCTTTCTTCTGCATTAAATTACCCAATCACCAATTAATTGGCATCATCCAAGCTCTCAATTTTGAACACACTGAAAAAAAAAAAAAAACCCAGGGTGTAGCATCCTTCAATTTGAACAAGCAGACCAGCAGACAGACAGATGGCAGAAGCAAAACATGGGAGAATTAATAAGCCATTACACAATGCTTTTCATCCAAAGTGGTTAAACAAAGAGTTCATAATCACTATTCTCATTTTAAAGATTAAGGCAAGCAACAAATGCCGAAATTAAAACACTTGTCCCAAGAGGCCAATGGCAGAACTGAGAATAGAGGCAGCAAGAAAATTCAAATCTCAAGTCCCCCCTCCCTGTTCTGTTCAGAAATATGCCGTTCATCCTTAGAAATAAACATGAAGTCCTTGATTCTTTCCTGCTCCTGCAAAGTATGAAGTTATTTTAAGACCATGTTAAATGCATCCTTCTCACTCTAACTCTGCTATTAGTCTAAGGCTGATAAACTGAAGGTACAAATATTGAGTCAAAACATCAAGAATTATTTCTTCCCAGAATTGATTATAACAACATCACTAGCTTGTATGTTATAGTGTTTAAGTATATTTTCCAGTCATGTAGAGATATGCTTGGATAGGATTTCTAAGCCACAAAACACATCTGTAATTCACAATAGCATGGCACTCAGCAAGAGGATGCAAATGAGACCAGAGCAACCTTGACAGAGAAACTTCATCCACCCACAAAGATAAGGTTATGCATGTCACATTTTCCAGCCTATTTCTCTTAAACATGTTTTGCACTTTCTACTGCTAAAAATAACCGTTACATTAGGAAAAGAGCAGAGGGAGAAACCAGTGCTCACTGGCTAAATGCTGTCTTTATCACCACCACTTTTTTTTTTTTTATCTTTTTAGAGAGAAAATTTATCTGTAACATTTCAGAGATATTTAGGTTAACTACAGCTGTTAAGCTGCCATGCTAATTATGAAGTAACCCAAGAACGGTATTTATATATTTTTTTTTCTATGTCTAATCAGCTTGATTCTCTTTTTACTGACACCCATGTTAGTTAAGTAGCTCAAAGAAATCTTCCCACTACAAAACTAGTGTGAGAGTAGACTGTGACTTAAGAAATGAATACATATGTGTGTGCACCTGGACACATTTGTTCATCAGTGTGTTTAATGGAACATGCAGTTATTGTGTAAGTTACTACGCAGGAAAAGCAACACAAGTCTCCTTCCCATCATAAACAGAGGTAAGCATCTAAGCAAAACCAGCTCTTGCTTTGCCTCTCATCACATGATGACAAAAGTAAAGAGGACATTAAAATAAAGGAGCGTGTTACATAAACACTTGTAGAGACAAATATTTTTTAAGGATCTAGAGAAGTTAAACACTTTCTCATCCTGAATATTTCACAGTAAACTATTATACTTAGTTCAAGCATCTTTCAAAAAATTATTAAGATAGGTCTGGTTCATATTAACACCACAACACAGAACAGCCTTTGATGCATTTGATCTGCTTCAAAAAAGTACACTAGGGTTGTTACTATTCATTATGAGAAAGGACACATGTATGTACCTCTTCAGACTATGTACCTTATTTTGCGTTTCCATAAAAAGCCAATAAAAAAATGATCACATAAACATCTTCATGAGTATTGAAAAAATAAACACTGTTTTAAGCAAAAGTCACCAAATAGTGCCACCTGCTGTAAACTGTCCGACATTGCCAGGCAGTCACCAGTCCCTGCTCTCCATTACCTGAAATTCACAGAATAAAATATTAGACAGCCAGACCCCTCCATTCAAGTGAGAGACTAAAGAGCTATAAAGAGAAGAAAGGAACAAAGACACAAACAAACATCATTTAACAGAGCTCTGCTGGAATCAGAGGGATATAAATAGTCTATTGTTCCAGTGTCTATCTGCTTTTGTAGTGCCGCCTGGATCACTGAATAGGCAGCAATCTGCATAAGAAAATCCTCATACAAACACTGATACATACACTTACATATAAATGCCTTTAGGAGTGTAATTTATGAACAGCTCATTAATAAGGGTGATATGTTACTACTGAGATTCTAACAAGAACCTCCTACAGGTTCCAGATTAAAGGTTTTGCAGTTGAAGAAACAGAACAAATTGCACAGCCACAATCCATGTTATCACAGAAATAAACAGCAAAACTCCCAAGATGCTTCTACAGGATTTAAAAACTATTAAGGTAAAACCCCACCATAAACTCTAAAATGTTCGGGATGGTAAGGAGCCTTAATTTGAGCATTCACATATTGTGGTGATGAGAATAAGCCAAATAATTAGCTGAAGCATTTCAAAATATCTGCAGAACATACCTATTGCCCAAAAGATAATACAATCCATTTTTTAAATAGCCATAGCTCAGATGAGAGACAGCAGGATATTTTCAAAACAATTGCTTTGCAAGAGTCCTTCTCATTTTTTCATAGCAACCTGAGCAACAGGCATAACAGTCTGTTCGCCTAAACATGAACCAGTGTAGTTTGAGTCGCACAATGTGTCAAAGACAAGCTAGGCTCCTCCGTGCTGATACAATCCATTTCATTCACCATGATATAACCGAAATGAGAGAATACATTAAAACTACATTTTCGTCCTGCATCTGGATAGAAGTAGCTTTCTACTCTTTCATAAATCACAAACTCTGTGAGTTGACCAAACAGATCAGACGGAGATCCTATCTAATCACAACAGATGAAGCCTCTGCTGTGATTAGAGCACTTTCACCATTTGAATCCTTTACCTGAGTCCAAATGTTTCATCTCCATGAAGCTTTGCAATGTGCTGCATACCATTTGATCACCCCCTGTATCTCAGAAATGACTGAAGTTCTTCAACACAAGCATGTCAACCTGGTAGCTGACAAAATGTCTTGAGAATGAAATGAGTGAAAACGAATGAAAAATGCTATATAAATGTAAATTATTGTTTTAACAGAACTGTGGATATTTCTGTGTTACTTCCATTGCTAATTTTTCCCTCACATTTCTACATGACTTTTAATTTTGCAAAAATAGATTAAGTGCAGATTGATTTTTATTTTCTAAATCATGATGAAATTATAAAGTGTCATGTCACAGGTAAAACTGTTAAAAGCTACAGCAGCAATGACAGTAATGACAAAATATCCATATTAATTACTCAAACATTTATCATGTAGCTTCCCCCCCCCCCTTTTTTTTTTTTAATAAAGACACTGCTTTTCTGCATTGTGAACTGACTTCACTCAAAAAGATAGATCAACTGAAAGCACTGGAGGGCCAGATTCTCATATATCCCTAAGGAACCCTTCATGCTGCCTAGCTGTGCAAAGGAACTTTAAATCAGGTAGATACTGAACTGAAGGCTGTTACAATATCACCTGCACAGTTATTCATACTCTGAATAACTAAGCTCTAAGCTCTTGCATCTTTTCACTAGATGAGATCTAAGCCTTCAGGCATTCCATGTATTTGAACTCTTTCAAGCCCTACTCCTGTGACCGAGTATAAAACTTCATGCTGTCACAACACAAAAGTTTGTGTTTGCGGAAATTAGCCATTCCACTAACATTCAAAAATCCCAACATGCTGTAATTCCAGGTAAACTATTTCCTTGGAAGCTAATGTGATGATAAAGCTGCGTTGCTCATACTTGGAATTCAGTACTAGACAGTTCCAGAGTACTCATGCTTCCTTACACTTAGCACAGCGCTGATCCCTGCATTTAAGATCAGAAAAGTATTTTGAAACATTAAGGAATTAAAACTGACAACATCCTTGTGAAATCACAAAGTTTTAATATCTTATTACAGATGGATAAACTGAGGCACAGAGCCTTTAATGGTGACATCCTTAGCCTTACTTGAATAACATAAAGTGTATAAATCCAAATTTATGTATTTGGGGAAACAGCTGCGTTTAAAGAGGGACTGTTCACATGGCTTCGCAGTTCAGGAACAGATTAAAGCTCCTAAATCCAGTGTTTTTAGGGAATCCCCAATTAAAAAAATAACGTTTGAACATCCTGCATGAAGTAATCAATGAAATGAAAGAAATCATAGAAACAGACAAATAAAACAGAGTTCCATGACTCTAGATTTCAGGTTATCTTGAAAATGCCAACATTAACTTTTGGGTTTATTTTGGACTGCACCAGTGACCCGTGAATCACACACTGCTGTAGCCAGAGGCCTCACTTCGCAATCATCACAGCATGCCACATTCTCAGGAGTGCTAAAGGGTAATAATGCAATTAATAAAAATTTTCAAGATAGACCACTAGTTGTACATGATAAATTGATTATGTACACCTATATACATGTGTGGGTATGCAAACCCTGCAGGAAACCAACTCTGTACTCCTCCTGCTCCAGGTGTGTGCCAACAGGGCTGAAATGGACATGGTTGCCTAAATCCTGCCTTAGCCCTACTGTATAGAACAAATATAGAACCGTGCCTCAAAACTTTTGCTCAGTTTCTCACCCCTGGGATAAAAGTTTATCAGTACCTTCATTGTCACACTGCAGTCACTTCCACCCATCTGAAAAACAACAGTAGCAAAAAATTGAAGAGTACTTACAGAAAAGGTTGCTTTCTACAGTGTGTAAAGGGGAGAGAAATTGTATGGGTGTATAGAAAACAGTGTAACTTAGAAGGAAAAGCTAAGTAGATAAAATCTGCAGTTGTACTGAGGGTAAGTGAATTCTTACTATGCTAGGCAACTGAATTTTAGGAAAGCAGTTCCAGATTACAACGTTTTGCAAGATCCACTCAAAAAACAAAAACAAAACCACAGCCCAAAACTATTGGCAAAAGTAAATCAGCAGGGGTCTCTCCTGACTATCACATGTCCCAAAGCTGAAAATAAAACTGACACACTGACCCCTTTGCATAAAAGCTGGCCAGATACGTTCAAGATGAAGAACAAGAAAAATCTCTGCTAAAATTTCTGATTTTTCACTAAATTACCATCCATCATAGCATAAACCACACTCTTAAGTCCTTCACCAGCGCAGAGAAGAGAGGCCTAAAAGCTATACAGCTGCATGTAATCCATATTTCTACAATCTCTGCACCACTTCCAAGAATATCCATTCATCTTCAGCAATTAAATACAACAGTGTATTAGATGCTACCTAAGAAAGACTTTAGAAGTTAATCCTATCTCATATATTTATTTTCAGCCTAGGAATACAGTTTGCTCTGAGATATGCAGGTTGATACTCTGACTTCAGGATTTATCAAATTTTACAAACCTTCAGTAAGGTATCACTTAAAATACCATAGATGGTTGTCATTACTTGTATGCAAGAAAAATAATTTAAATGGGAACAAATTCAAAGCAGACCTATTAAAGGCGTTAAAAAAATGGAGTGTCACCAAAGGAATATGAAGAGGACAGCTTTATTTTGCTATCAAAGTAAATGCTGAGAAAAATATCTGACTTCAGAAGTATGTTTAAAAATTAATATCAAGGAGGGATAAATAGAGCTGAAGACAGATTAAGGATCTGTCCTAGGTTCAGCTGTAGCAGTCATTTTTCTCCTTAGGAGCTGGTGCAGTGCTGTGGTTTTGACTTCAGCCTGAGAACACTGATGACACACCGATGCTTTTATATAAGTTAGCCATGAATATTACTGCAACTAGTTCTGCAAGAGGATACTTCCAGAGCAGCTAGGACAAGAAACCTAACACTGCTTTTAAGCTGAATATCTATGAATTTACGAAAGAGACCAAATGATAGAGCAGAAACATTTCATACACACAAACTTGATCCTGGCATTTGAATTCACATTACCTGATGTGGTATCTTCCAGAGATTGCCTAAAACGAACCTACATCACTTTTAATTCTAATTGCATTTATTAATCCTGTACATTAGGACATTACTGGCTACCTACAGAAGCTAGGACAGGATATGCTTTTCCCAGTCAATGCACAGTTTCAATTCCGTGCAAAAGAAGAAAAACAGGAAGAAAATATCTTTCTCTGAAGAAATATAAATTGTATGCAGCTAAAGAAAGAATTTGGGTACCAGTGCTTTTAATGACAGCAACATGCTGCAAATACATATTCCTCTTATGGCCACAATTAACTTATCACCAGGTTTCTGAAAGAGTCATCATGCAGATTAGATTCGCACAGACTGTTGCAGAGCTTGCTTTGTTTGTTTCGGGTTTTGGTTTTTTTTTGGTTTTGATTGTTAGTTTTTGGTATTGGTGGGTTTTTTGGGTTGGCTGGTGGAGGTATTTTTGTGTGTTCTTACTTTCGTAGTGCTATAATCCAGAGAATCATTTATCAAGTTAATTAGTACATCCATTGTCACTACAGGGTCACTGATTAATTCTGTTGAGTTTTTGTGTCTTATATAGACATATACATACTTAAAGCCTTTAAAAAATGTTTCGTAATGTTTTGTCATGTGGAAATTGTATATTTTATGTACATATGTATACATGCATGCAGAAGATGTTCTGTGGATTTCTCTCTGCTGTCTACCATAGAGGTGCTTGAAATCACTAGGCAGCTAGTTAGTAGAGCAATCAGAAAATCCTTCCCAATACTGTGTTGTTACTTATTCAGTAGTCTTCTTATAAGAAAAAAACTTAAGGAGCATGCTCCTTTTCTGAGTACTCACTGCTACAAGATGTCCATCATAATGTAGTATGGAAATCACCTTGCAGCAAAGGCAACTAACAGGCTGAAATAATTTAAGCCTTCAATTAGTGAGCTGCTTCCAGACTTCTCATGGCAGAAAACACAGTCTTTGTCCCAAGATCTACCCATTTGATTTGTTTATGGCTGAGCTTCCTGTTCTGAGTGCCAAAATGCTATGTGAAAAAGATTTGAAATCCTGTAAATTTACAGTTGGATAAATGGCAGCAAACATGCACCATCAGCTGCAGCAAATTAAGCATTTAAGCCATAAATCACATTTATTATTTGTACTGTAATTGTTAAAAATGTTCATCTTAACAGTAAACAGCAGTTAAAGAAATCAATATAATAATGACAAACTGTTTCCAGCTAGAAATAGAGTGCTAGAATAGTTGATTTTAATCACAAACTCATATTCAGTTACCACAGATTAATATCTCAGGGTATGGTCTTAAACCCACAAATTAATAGCTTATTTTTACTTTTCTGTTACAACAGCGACACTTACTGAACACTGATGAGCACTTTTATGTGTGTCAAAGGAGCTCATTTTAAATAACTGAATAACTACTTTAATTCATGACTCTACAAAATAGCTTGAGAAGACATATTCAAACAGCTGCTTTTCTGAAAGGCAAAAGGAAAAAAAGAAAAAAAGAAAAAAAAAGGAAAAGAATGAAGCAGAAAATCAGTTTTCTTAAAAAAAAAAAAAAAAGAAATCTTTCACAAATACGAGATTTATGTATACTTTGCACAGCTCTATGCTTCTCCACTACAGTTGGAAAACAGCTAACGACTTAGATGATTCTGAAATGGAAAAATAACCCTCCACCAAATGTACATTTTAAAGCCTGTTCTTTCTGCTTAGTATGTTTTAAGACTATTATTATGCAAGTTTTTTGAAGCTGCACATAGGGGATCAGTTACTGTACCAGAGAAGTAGAAGGCTCAGTGGTTTAAACACTGCATGCAAATTCACATCACTACACTGCTGCCCTGTCTTCTGTCCCGGACTGTCAATAGTAGCGCCGAGCACAAAAATGATATTTTGGTCTTTGAGATGTTCACCCTCTACCATATGTTTCTTCCTCTAATCCTTTTTGCATGTTTGGTACTCTTACCTCCATTTTCCCTGTTCTTCCTCTTACTATTTCCATTTATACTCTCATCCTTCATCTTTCCCTATACCAAGCTTTCTCACATAACACTTTTATCTCAAATGTCATTGCAGTTTTCCTCCCAACCATAACTCCTTTTTCTTCATTTTTTTTTCACGTTTTCCATGCAACAAGGTTTGTGTAACCTCGAAGTAGCGATCTACATAGAGATCACACTTTTCCGCTCAGCAGAATGTCCCAGAAAATACATGGGGATGTCATAAGGCTCAAATCCAGTACATCAGCAAATGGGCAGAGCTCCTCACAATCACATTATCCATGAACATATACAAAAAACACTCCCTGAAAAATTGTTAGCACACTTTCAAGCCAAAGGTGAACAGACACACATATTGGAAGTTACGACTGTAATGCATCTACATTAGCTATGAATTACTAACTATGTTGTTTGGCATTCTCCCTCTCTGCTCAATAGTTAGCTACAAGGAAAATTGTGTTAATCTTATGTTCAATATAGAATAAGAAAACGTGAAAATGAGCATAGGATTACATTTTCTATTTTGGATAGAGGTTTATTCAGACATATAATGAAATCTAGGACCTCATTGTTTCAATAAAAACCCCCAAATACTAGATGACAAATAGCAGAAATTCAGCTACCAGCAGTGAGTATTAGAGACAGCCAGAGAGATGGTAAGCTGAAATTTCCCTGCTGTCATAAAGCTAGTGGCTATTTTTAGTTTTACCACCATACCCCAGAAAATACTAACAACTGAGGTTATTATCAGGGAAAACACCCCATATAAATATGCAGAAACTACCAAAAAAAGGCAGAACATTTTGGGGTCTTTTTTGACTGGCTGGTTTTAAAGTGCAATGATATCTGAAGTCATGTCCAAGGACCTTTTAGAAGTAGACTCTTTCCAGCACACTCCAGAGAGATGATTATTTTTTGCCTTTTAAAAGGGCATAATTCTTTCAGAAAATATGGATATACCTTTGGATGCTATGCAAGTTTCCAGGCAGTCCGAAAGGATGCAGGCAGTGGATTTGGGTATTGAAAACATTGCTACCATTTCCTGGCTTTACTCTGTCTGCTGCGTACTTTGTGACTGGGCTAGCCAAGTAGATAATGCTAATGGCAAATAAAATAAACAGAAATAAATGGCTCCAGACATCAGCTGTATCGTAGAAGGAAATTCAGTACCTGTTAAAAAAAAAATTCTACACTGTATAAATTATAGTTTAAAACATAACTGTCATGGAACTTGTACTAGACGTTGCAAGACTTGAAACAAGGACATATCCATCCTTTTTCAGTCAGATAGAGAACGTATTCCAAGGTGCTTGATGAGAGCACTGCACCTGCCGTATCCCCTCTAGTACATTAAGGAGGATCTGGCAACTGTGGCAATGTGCCATTTAGGAAGGGAAGTCATCCATCAGCTAGGCTACTTCAGACCCACTTACAGCCTATGTCACTGCGCACATGAAATGAAATCTCATTAGACTAAAGTGCCAAAATTCATAACCAAACTCACCATAAAGTTTAACCCCTTTTTTGCAAGGGAAAAACTTTCACAACATTGAGTGCATTTTGATTGTGAATTCTTTACTTCCCATTTCATGAGTCAAGAGTAGTTTCTAAAGAACATTCTCATTAGAATCTGTGTAGTTTTGGGGGTAATGAAATGTAAAAAATAAAAATAAATAAAAAAAGGGCCAAAAATCAAACCCAAGTAGTAATAGCATACCAAGTAGTATGGCTTTATCTCCCAGAGCATCAATTCAGATTTCATATTTGTCAATTGTACTTTGCTTCAAAGAAATCAAAATAGACAGTGTATATACAGTATTACAACTGCTATTATAGTATTTGATTTTTTATTTATGCAAAGCATAAAGCACAGGTGAACAAGATGGTCTTAGAGCTAAACTCCAACTCACTACTTGATTGGTTTCAGTTTATACTTACATAAACACAAATTAGTAAGCACCAACAGAAAGGACTTTTCTTGCCACACAGCTCTGGTACACCAGTTGGCAACTTGTTTACACTTAGCTCCTCCAAAGCTACTCTGAAGTTCAAAATTAAAAGCCCAGGCACACGTAAATGATGTCAGCTTTTCAGTGAAACCTGGTAACATCCTGTAACAACAATGGGAAGACCAAACCAGAATGTCTACATGTTAAAATTGCACTATAAGCCTGATATAAAGGCCATTTAAGCTGGAGAAAAGTACTCAGGTTGTAACTTTATTGTTTGGGGTGTTGTTTTGCTTTGGGATTTTGTTTTGGGATTTTTTTGTTGTTTTATTTTTGGGGGGGGGAGTGGTGTGGGGTTTTTTTGGGGGGGGAGTGGCTTTTTTATAAGTTTGGGAG